>BJCO01000768.1:0-15789 GCA_018326465.1 Flaveria floridana | reverse complement strand
CAAACATCAATAGATTTTTTTATTGATCTAAACGCTTCCTTGGTCACCATTGTGTATTCATGTGAGTATTCATGCCTGTTACCGGAAACATTTTTAAATAATGGTTTTATTTCTAATAAATTTTCACCTTGTTTTTATACTCTTATTTTTGTTTGTTTATACGTTTAGGCAATTCCTTGAAGAAGAACAATAAGGCATGAATAATTTAATGCAACGAACACTGAAACCAGCGACTGTGCAATGGATAAAGGTCATCAATATGGGTTTACTTGGTATATCATTTTTATGACGATGATAACAATGGAAAAGGGTTTAAGGTTGTAGAGATAACTCAAGGTGGACAAGAGGCGAACCACACAGTTGATGAGTCAGCTATACTTTTTTAAAAGGTGGCGGTGCGGTGGCAACAAGGGTGGTAGCCAGTGACGGAGCTTGAACACTTCCGTAAGGGGGGGCGGCGATATTAAGAAGTGAAACACGAATATGATACAATGTACACTATTGAACAAAAAAATTAACACTATTGAACAAAAAATTAACACTATTCACGAAAAAAAAGGGTGGTCAAAAACATTTATAAAACCAAAAGAATTATGTTGTTTAAATATTAACGAAATGTGATGGCACGCTTGAGAGTTATTAAGAAGTGAAACACGAATTTGATACAATGTACGAACGACAAGGATGAGATAGAACGCTTGGTAAAAAAAATTATTTTGACCAAGTTTGACCATGCAAGTTTCTCTAAACAATCGTTTTTTATGTAAATGAATGAGGTAGAACACTTGAGTGACAAATAAGAAGCTAAGAATAAGATTTTGGGAAACACGGAAATCGAGTTAGCATAGAAAAATGAAGAAGCAATTTAAAACATGTGAAAGTGAGAAAAAAACTTTGAAATTTGATGAATATGATTTTAAAAACACTAGGAACTTATACAACTAGATTTGATACGTCACATTAAGTGATTATAAAGGAGCAACACTGATTTTGATCAAGTCAAAAAAATAATAATAATAATAATGCCAAATAATGATCAAAATAAGTATTGCAATTACTAGGAATCTATAAATAAGTCGGGTCAAGTTATGAATGGTCAATTGTCACTGACACCTCACACAAAGTAATGTGAAACAAAGAATAAAGGTTGAGTGATGATTAACATGCAAATAAATAGTCTTGGCTAAAGTAATTAATGTAAAAATAAGTTTCGTGTCAACAGGAAGGAATAGGATGTTAAAGCATTGCAAGTCTTTGTTAAAGCATGAGTATAGAAAACCAAAAGTCACACTTTTGAAATCGGATGAATATGTTTTCTAAATCAAGATCCATCACGTGAGTTGCTAAAAAAGGTTTTCAAAGTTGATTGCTATGTTTTGCTAACCAGCTATTTCATCTGTCTATATTTGCATCACATATTAATTATTTGAACAACTAAATTCGTCCAACTTCAAAGGTTTAAAAAGTTTTAGTCTTGGTAGTCTAACTCATTCATATTGTTAGACGAACTTAGACCTAATTCATTGATATACGATGTAAATAGATGAGCACAAACATTTTTAGTTATGACTAAGATCCAAGAAAAAGATTACAATGAAGTTTTAGAACTAATTTTCAAAAAGAGCTTAGTGCTAACGGGAATCAGGTACATGTAAAACAAACAAAAACAAGTTCTCAACACATAAAATTCAAAAAGGAATCAAAAAGTCTATTTTCTGAAATTGGATGGATTTTATGAAATGGATATTTGGACTTTGATGCAAATAGAAGTTAAACGAGCCAAATCAAGTTGTCTTTTCAAGTTATGACGCAAATGGATGTTGTAGGATGGTTGAGTAATAAAGTAGATTAAAAAAAGGGTAATCACGTCCGATGATGATTTTGGGATCAAAAACAACTATAAAAAAAAGCATTATGGTGACTAAATATAATTGGGATCAAATGCAAAGAAATGATAAAAAAAACACTTACTTTATCAAGCTCGAGCCCGAAAAAAATCATGTACTTATTAAGCCCGAACCCAAGCTTCACAAATAGAGATCGAACCGGCTCGCGAGCCTAGACGAGTTTTTTTACTTGCATATATTTTATATAATTTATTAAATATTATATGAATAATTAATAATTTTTATTATATAATATGTATAATTACAATAAAAACAATTATACAATATGTATAATGTGATACATAAAATGTATAAGTTTAAATATATAAAAAATTACATATAAAATGTTTAAAAATAACAACTAAATAATAAACGAGTTGAGCCCGAGCCGAGCTTGAGCTTCAAAAGTACTTAACGAGCCGAACTCGAGCCTTAAAAATAAAGCTCGAAACAAGCTGAACTCGAGCCCTCCTAAGCATGAACCAGCTCGGCTCGGCTCGTTTGCACCCTTAGTGTAAAGATAAGCAAAAACATGTTCGGTATCATTAGGAATGAAGCATGTTTTGCCAAAAAAAAAAGTCTCGTTATGTTTTGCCACTAATTACTTCAAAATTTATCATAATCATTTTCTTAATCATCACTCTTGAGTTGACATCTATTCATCACTCTTATGTTAACTTATCTATTTGCACCAAATATTGATGGTAATGACTTTGATGGACTAATAAATTCATCCATACTTTAAGTTTTAAATATATTTAGTCTGGGTAGTCTAAGTCATTGGAATTGTTGGACGATGCTGGTAGCCTAGGTTGATAATACTTGATGCAGATAGACAAGTGCAAACACTCTAGTGATGATTAGAACCCAATAAAAGATTACAATGAAAAAGGAAGAACCCTGTAAAGTCAAACTTTTTAAATCGGACAAATATTGGTTTTTAAATCAACTGAGTTGCTAAAAAAGGTCCTCTAAGTGCGTTTGCTATGTTTTGCAAACTAATTACATCACAATTTATCATACTTATTTTCGTAATCAACATACGTATTGTACTTATATATCAGCATTAAACTTTATTGACTTGGATGAACTACTTAATCCGTCCAACTTTAAAGTTTTAAAATTTTTTAGTCTTGGTAGTCTTAAGTCATTGGTATCGTTGGACGAACTTGGGAGCCTAAGTCAATCATCGTTGATGCAAATAGATCAAACACTTTAGAGATGATTAAGAACCAAGAAATACATGGAGAAATTTGTAAAGTCAAACTTCTAAAATCAGATGAATATTGTTCTTTTTAAATCAAGATCTAAAAAAGTCACTTGTGCGTAAAAAAAAAGTGTTAAAATGTAAAATATTATCATAAGGCACAGGAGTGTAAATATGAGTTTAGGATAATCATGAAGCAAGTAGAAGGAAAAACGACCAAATAAACTCGGAGCACAGGAGTTTTTGAAAGAGAAAGAAAAAGTCAATTTTTTTAAGATTTATGAGTAAACACTGATTTTGATCAAATTTAAAAAGTCAAATTTGTGAAAATTAATGACCTTTTGACAATAAAGAGTAAAGTTTAAAATCATTAGGCTATAATGCATTTAGATTTGATATGTTACTTCAAAAGCAATGATAAAAGAGGTCCGACTTTGACAAGAAAAAATGGAATGAGCATAGGCAAAAAATGAGAAAGAAAGTTAAAGTTTTGAAACTGGAAATGAAGTGTGCAAAACAAGTTAGAACACATGAGTTGAAAAAAGAAAGTCAAACTAAACATGAATTTTTGAAAGAGTGAGTCAATTTTTTGAAAATCTACGGAATGCATTTAGATTTATATGTTACTTTAAGCACGACAAAGTGTTAAGACTGATTTTGATTAAAAAAAATGGAATGTATTTGTATGCATAACGCAATTAACAAGTTAGAACACACAAGTTATAAGAAAAAGACAAAAGAAAGTAAATTTTTTGAAACCGGTAAAATGTGTGAAACAAGATAAAGTTATCAATAGGAATCAAGGTAAAGAACTAAAGATAAATTAGCCAAATCAAGTTATGAGTTTATAAAAGTACGATAAATGAATTTGGATGTTAAATGTTCAAATTACATAGAGAAATATGAGTTAGAATACTTGAGTTGTTTTTTTCTATTCAAATCATGGGGGTTTGATACAAAGAGTTCAAAAAGGAGAGGGAAAATGAGTTGGAATAAAAGCTAAATCCTTAAAATGAGTTGGAATACAAGAGTTTTTCAAAACGAAAATATTTTTTTCAATTTAAATCATATGGGTTTGACACAGATAGTTTAAAAAGGAGATGAAAAATGAGTTTGAATAATAGATGTTTGCTTTCAAAATAGTTGAATTTGGATGAGTTGGAATACATGAGTTTCTCTAAACATGAGTTAGATGAATTTGGATGTTAACTACGCAAATTATACAGGGAAATATGAGTTAGAATACATGAGTTTCTCTAAACAAAACAAATTATTTTTTTCAATTTAAAAAATAGGAGTTTGATACAAAGAGTTTAAAAAGAAAACGGAAAATGATTTATAATGAAAGCTAAATGCTTTAAAATAGATGAATTTCGATGTTAACAAGGCAAATTAGAGAAAATGACTTGGAATACATGAGTTTTCTAAACAAAACATAATATTTTTTTCAATTTAAATCATAATGGTTTGATACAAAGAGTTTGGATGTTAAATGTTCAAATTACACAGAGAAATACGAGTTACATGAGATTTGAAGAAAAAAATATGATTATTCAGAAATAAATAAATGATTTTTACATAGTTTAGATGAGATTTGAATTGTTAAAGATGGGCCCTATCTTTAACAGTTCAAATCATATCTAACCTCTGTCAAAGGGTTTGAAAACGAGAGGAAAAATGAGTTAAAGTTATATGAATTTGGATGCTAAATGTGCAAATTATAGAGAAAGATTTGGAATACATGAGTTCGATATAAATCAAAGGGGTTTGATACAAATAGTTGAAAAAGGAGAGGAATTTTTTTTTAATTTAAATCATAGGAGTTTGACACAAAAACTTTAAAAATGAGAGGAAAAATGAGTTCAATAACTTTCAAAATAGTTGAATTTGGATGTTAACAATGCACATTAGAGAAAATGAGAGTTTTAAAAGGAGAGGAAAAGTTAGTTAGAAAAAAAGCTATTTGCTTTCAAAATAGATAAATGATAAATTTGGAGGTTAATTGTGCAAATTATAGAGAGAAATATGAGTTAGAATACATGAGTTTCTCTAAATAAAACAAAATATAATTTTCAATTGGAATCATAGGAGTTTGATACAAAGAGTTTAAAAAGTAGAGGAAAATGAGTTGGAATAAAAATTAAATGCTTCAAAATAGATGAATTGTTAACGGGGTAAATTAGAGAAAATGAGTTGGAATACATGCGTTTTTCGTAAGAAAACAAAATATATATTTTTTTAATTTAAATCATAGGAGTTTGATACAAAGAGTTTAAAAAGGAGAGGGAAAATGAGAAAGCTGAATGCTTTGAAAATAAATGTTCAAATTATAAAGAGAAATGCATGAGTTTCTCTAAACAAAACAAATTATTTTTTTCAATTTTAATCATAGGGGCTTGATACAAAGAGTTAATAAAAAGGAGAGGGAAAATGAGTTGGAATAAAAACTAAATGGTTAAAATGAGTTGGAATACATGAGTTTTTCTGAACAAAGTTATTGTTTTTTCAATTTAAATCATAGGGGTTTGACACAATATTTAAAAAGGAGAGGAAAAACGAGATAGTTAAGAATAAGAGCTATTTGCTTTAAAAATGGACAATTGTTGAAAAATGGTTAGATAAAAGTAGAATTGAAAAAAGGGAATTGAAAAGGAAAAATGGTTTGACACAATATTTTTACACGGTTAGATAAAAGTAGAATCGAAAAAAAGGCCTCGAACATAACAAGAAAAGGAAACAGAATGTTTGTACAAAGTAGGTGTAGAAATGAATTATTTTAGTGGTCAAGCACAAGTAAAATGATGTAAACCACTTTTGATAGAGGAATTAGAACACATACGTTAGCAAAATGATGTAAAACATTTTTGATAAAAGAGTTAGAACACATACGTTTATCCACACGAATAACGTTTTCAATTTAAATCATAGAGGCTTGATGCAAAGGGATGTGATACAATGCTTAAGAGATGACCAGGAAAAAGATCACTTTCATGCGAGGTAGAAAAGAACAGAATTCTCAAAACATGGAAAAAGATAGCTATTAAAAGGTCAATATTTATGAAGTCAAAGGAATTTGGGTTTGGGAGGTAAAATAGATGATTTTGGTGAAGCTTGAAAGAAATTAAAATAGTCAAAATTTGGAACAAAAACTTGCTATAAAAATGAGTTTCTAGGGGTCAAATCGAGATAAAAATTCAAATTTACTTGGAATGCAAGAGTTTTAAAAAGAAAGATTTTGAAAAAGTTGGAGGGAAAAAGAAAAAGGGAAAGAAATCGAAATTATCAAAAGATGGAACAAAAACTTGCTATAAAAATGAGTTTCAATGAGTCGAATCCAGATAAAAATGAAAATTTACTTAGAATGCAAGAGTTTTAAAAAGAAAGATTTTAACAAAGTTGGAGGGAAAAAGAAAAAAGGGAAAAGACTTTGTTTTCTTCAAAAAAAAAGTCAACCTTTATGAAATTAGATGAATATAAATTATTGGCTATTGATGCAAATGGACGAGGAGGATATAGAATTAGTGACACGTCAAATTTAGAGTAAAGAACGATTTTGAAAAATTTAGTATCGAGTTTAGTAAACTTAGTTGAAAATGAATGAGTTTCAAAAGATGAGAAAGAAACAAAAAACCAAATTGAGTTCTACAAACTTGAGTATGAGTTAGACAACAAAAGTAGAGGGAAAAGAGTTAAAATAAAAACTAAATGCTTAAAATGAGTTGGAATACACGAGTTTTTCTAAACAAAAATATTTTTTTCAATTTAAATCATAGGGGTTTGACACAAAGAGTTTAAAATGGAGAGGAATAATGAATTAGAAATCTATTTGCTTTCAAAATAGATGAATTTGGATGTTAACTAATATAGAGAGAAATGTAATTATTGAGAAATAAATAAATGATTTTAAAGGGAGTCGGACTTTTGAAAATGCACAACAGATAATAAAAATCATTGAGATTTGAAGGGGAAAAAATGTGATTATTGAGAAATAAATAAATAATTTTGACACAGGTTAGTTGTTAGATAAGATTTGAATTGTTAAAGAAGGGCCCTTTCTTTGACAGTTCAAATCATATCTAACCTTTTTCAAAGGGTTTGAAAACAAGAGGAAAAATGAGTTAAAAGTAAATTTAAATTCTTGAAATATAGAGAGTTTTTGAATACATGAGTTTATCTAAACCAAACAAAATATTGTATGACATAAATCAAAGGGATTTGATACAAAGAGTTTAAAAAGGAAAGGGAAAATTAGTTGGAATAAAAGCTAAATGCTTAAAATTAGTTGGAATACAGAGTTTTTCAACAAAACAAAATATTTTTTTTAATTTAAATCATAGGACTTTGACACAAAAAGTTTAAAAATGAGAGGAAAAATGAGTTCAATAAAAGCTATTTGCTTTCAAAATAGTTGAATTTGGATGTTAACAAGGCACATTAGAGAAAATGAGTTGGAATACATGAGTTTTTTGAAGCAAAACAGAAAAACAATTCGATTTAAATCATAATGGTTTGATACAAAGATTTAAAAAGGAGAAGAAAAATGAGTTAGAACAAAAACTAAATGCTTTCAAAATAGATGAATTTGGATGTTAAATGTTCAAATTATAGAGAGAAATATGAGTTCTAAACAAAACAAAATGGACGATTTAAATCATAGGGGTTTGGTATATAGAAAAGAGTCAAAACTTTTAGAAATGGACGATTTTTGTAACTATATATAAAGCAAGAACAAGCGAGTTACTTTAAAAAAAGTCATAATTTTGAAAATGGATGATTTTTATTGTCTTACTCATAGAGATTTGAAGAAAATGGATGTGACTATTGAAAAGTAAAGAAATGATTTTGACACGGTTAGATAAAAGTTAATTTAAAAAAAGGGTCTCAAACATAACAAGAAAAGGAAACAGAATGTTTGTACAATGTAGGCGTAAAAGTTAATGTAAATGAGTTTTAAAACATGAGAAAGATAGCTAGTAAAAGAGATGAAATGCTTCTGCAAAGTAGATCAAATGATTTCTTTATAAAAGGTCAGTAGTAATGAAGTCAAAGAAATTTGGGTTTCTTAATTAATTGGAGGTAAAATAGATGATTTTGGTGAAGCTGGAAAGAAATTAAAATTGTCAAAAAGATGGAACAAAAACTTGTTATAAAAATGATTTTCTAGAAGTCAAATCGAGATAAAAATTAAAATTTACTTAGAATGCAAGTTTTAAGAAGAGAGATTTTGACAAAGTTGGAGGGAAAAAGAAAAATGGAAAAGACTTTGTTTTCTTAAAAAAAAAAGTCAGCCTTTATGAAATTAGATGAATTTAAATTATTGGCTATAGATGCAAATGGATGAGGAGTATACACGTCAAATTTAGGGGGAAAAAAAAAGATTTTGAAAAGGTTAGAATTTAGTTTAGTAAACTGAGTTGAAAATAAATGAGTTTCAAAAGATGAGAAAGAAACAACAAACCAAATACAGTTTTACAAAGTCAAATTTAGAGTAAAGGAGGATTTTGAAAAAGTTGGATTGAGTTTTTAGTAAAGTGAGAGTTGAAAATAAATGAGTTTCAAAAGATGAGAAAGAAACAACAAACCAAATACAGTTGTACAAAGTATGAAAAGGCTAAGGTGTTACAAAAGGATGAATTTGGATGTAAAATACTCAAATTATAGAGAGAAATATGATTTAGAATATATGGGTTTCTCTAAACAAAACAAAATATTTTTTTCTAATTTAACTCGTATGGGTTTGATACAAATAGTTTAAAAAGTAGAGGGAAAATGAATTGGAATTAAAGCTAAATGCTTCAAATGAGTTGGAATACATGAGTTTTTTTAATCAAAAATATTTTTTTCAATTTAAATCATTGGAGTTTGACACAAAGAGTTTAAAAGGGAAAGGAAAAATGAGTTAGAATAAAAGCTATTTGCTTTCAAAATAGATGAATTTGAAGAAAAAAATGTGATTATTAAGAAATACATAAATGATTTTGACACAGGTTAGATAAGATTTGAATTGTAAAAGAAAGGCCCTTTCTTTGACAGTTCAAATCATATCTAACCTCTGTCAAAGGGTTTGAAAACGAGAGGAAAAATGAGTTGAAGTAAAGTTAAATGCTTGAAATAGATGAATTTGGATGTTAAATGTGCAGATCATAGAGAAAGATTTGGAATACGTGAGTTTCTCTAAACTAAACAAAATATATTTTCGATATGAATCAAAGGGGTTTGATACAAGGAGTTTAAAAAGGAGAGGGAATAAAAGCTAAATGCATAAATAGAGTTGGAATACATTAGTTTTTATAAACAAAACAAAATATTTTTTTCAATTTAAATCATAGGGGTTTGACAAAAAAAAGTTTAAAAAGGAGAGGAAAAAATGAGTTAGAATAAAAGCCATTTGCTTTCCAAATAGATGAATTTGGATGTTAACCGGGGGGCAAGTTAGAGAAAATGATTTGGCAAAGTTGTAAAAACAATGAACTTTAAAAAAGATGGAACAAAAACAGATTGATAAGAGCAAGAACAGGGATGCGTGTACAAAGAGAAGAGTGTAAAAATGATTTTAGTATGAATAGCAATTAAGTAAAGTAAATCAAGTTAACAAAAATGAGTTCAGTAAAGAATCCGCTTAAAAAGTTTGATTAGTACACTAAGGCTAGAAAAGACAAGTTAGAGAAAATGATTTGGCAAAGTTGTAAAAGCAATAAACTTTAAAAAAGATGGAACAAAAACAGATTCATAAGAACAAGAACAGGGATGTGTGTACAGAGAGAAGTGTGTAAAAATGATTTTAGTATGAATGGCAATTAAATAAAGTAAATCAAGTTAGCAAAAATGAGTTCCGTAAAGAATCCGCTTAAAAAGTTTGATTAGTACACCAAGGCCACAAATAAATTAACTATCGTATAAGTAGAAGAAAAAAGAAGATTAAAATGAACAAAACACCTACGCAAGTTAATGGAGAGTAAAAAACTGTTAAGCTGAGTTAATCAAGTTAGTAAAAAGCATTCGGTGGAAAAGGGTAGAAAATGGAAGATAACATTTATGCAAAGTGGTGAGCGCAAAACATGTTTAAATGAGTTTCATATCAAGTTAGAACATGAGAACCATTAGGTAAAACTTACAAAAGGATTTAGATACAAACTTTTATGCAATTGGATGTGATAGGATGCTTGAGTGTTAGTTATTCTAAAAAGATGGCAGCTTTAAAAAATAGACAACACATTGTCTAAATTATTGGGATTTGAAGAAAAAGAAATGTTTATTGGGATTTGAAGAAAAAGAAACGTTTATTGGGATTTGAAGAAAAAGAAATGTTTATTGGGATTTGAAGAAAAAGAAATGTTTATTAAGACGTAATGAATTCTCAAAGAAGGGCCTCAAACACAACAAGAAAAGAAAATTGAATTCTGGTACAAAACTAAAAGGTGTGAATGAATTTTTTTAGTAAATAATAGGATGATCTTCAGCAGGAAGCAAAAAATGCTGAGTTATTATAAAAAAATGAGCTTTTGAAATGGACATAAGATTGTCTAAATTGTTGAGATTTGAAGAGAATGAATGTGATTATAGAGAATTAAATAAATGGTTTTGACACGGTTAGATAAGATTTGAATTGTTACATATAAAGAAAAGAAATTTGAACTTTTTATACAAAGTAAGAGGTAAAAAGGAGTTTTAGTAAAAAAATAGATTTGTTGATCTTCATCAGGAAGCAAATTGAAGTAAAAAAAACACCTAAAGAAAGTAAAGGGAGTCGAGCTTTTCAAAAATGCACAACAAAGTAAAGAAAGATTTTGAGAAAGTTAGGATTGAGTTTAGTACACTTAGTTGAAAATAAATGAGTTTCAAAAGATGAAGAAACAACAAACCAAATAGAGTTGTACAAACTTGAGTATGAAAAGGTTAAGGTGTTACAAAAGGATGAATAACACATGACATTAAGAAGTTGAGTAAAGAAGAACACGCGTACCTTTGGCCTTTGAAGGCCAATCACAACCATATTGAATTTCTTAGAAGAAACAGCAGAGCCCTGATTCCTAATAGAGTCAACGAATTGAAATTAAAGGGTCAATCACAACCATACCTGTGGAATAAAGAGTCAACGAATTGAAGTTAAAACCCCCTAGTGTAAAAGGTACGTACCTTAATTAAGCCTTTGAACACAACCAAAGATTTCTTATTTGAAACAGCAGCAGCCTCTAATCATACCCAACCAGAAATTCGGAACCGAACATATATTCCTTAACTGATGAATATATAACAGGCAATTAGTAGACTGAAAGTAAAACCCACCCTAAAAAGGAAAAAGAAGAAAAAACAGGTGTACCTTAAAAAAATCAGCAGCGATGGATGATTGATTTATTGAGATGACGAAGAAGATGACGATGATGATGATGCATAAATTATTAATATTAATAGGCAAGGCAGACTTTCAACCGTCACAAATCAATTTCAAATTCTTATCCGTTGCAACCAAATTTAGAATGATTTTGGTGAAGCTTGAAAGAAATTAAAATTGTCAAAATTTGGAACAAAAACTTGCTATAAAAATGAGTTTGTAGGAGTCAAATCGAGATAAAAATTCAAATTTACCAATGCAAGAGTTTTAAAAAGAAAGATTTTGAAAAAGTTAGGATTGAGTTTAGTAAACTTAGTTGAAAATAAAGTTTTAAAAAGAAAGATTTTGAAAAAGTTAGGATTGAGTTTAGTAAACTTAGTTGAAAATAAATGAGTTTCAAAACATGAGAAAGATGGCTAGTAAAAGAGATTAAATGCTTCTGCAAAGTAGATCAAATGATTCTTTATAAAAGATCAATATTTATGAAGTCAAAGGAATTTGGGTTTCTTAATTAGTGGGAGGTAAAACAGATGATTTTGGTGAAGATGGAATGAAATCGAAATTATGAAAAGATGGAACAAAAACTTTCTATAAAAATGAGATTCTAGGGGTCAAATCGAGATAAAAATTAAAATTTACTTAGAATGCAAGAGATTTAAAAAGAAAGATTTTGACAAAGTTGGAGGGAAAAAGAAAACGGGAAAAGAGATTGTTTTCTTCAAAAAAAAGTAAACCTTTATGAAATTAGATGAATTTAAATTATTGGCTATTGATGCAAATGGACGTGGAGGATACAAGACTTAGTGACTCGTCAAATTTAGAGTAAAGAAGGATTTTGAAAAAATTAGGATTGAGTTTAGTAAACTTAGTTTAAAATGAATGAGTTTCAAAATATGAGAAAGAAACAAAAAACCAAATTGAGTTCTACAAGCTTGAGTATGAGTTAGACAGCAAATTAGAGGGAAAATGAGTTGGAATAAAAACTAAATGCTTAAAATGAGTTGGAATACATGAGTTTTTCTAAACGAAAATATTTTTTTCAATTTAATTCATAGGGGTTTGACACAAAGAGTTTAAAAAGGAGAGGAAAAATGAGTTAGAAAAAAATCTATTTGCTTTCAAAATAGATGAATTTGGATGTTAACTAATTATAGAGAGATGTGGTTATTGAGAAATAAATAAATGATTTTAAAGGGAGTCGGATTTTTGAAAATGCACAACGAATAATAAAAATCATTGAGATTTGAAGGGAAAAAAATGTGACTATTGAGAAATAAATAAATGATTTTGACAAAGGTTAGATAAGATTTGAAATGTTAAAGAAGGGCCCTTTCTTTGACAGTTCAAATCACATCTAGCCTTTTTCAAAGGGTTCGAAAAAACAAGAGGAAAAATGAGTTAAAGTAAAGTTAAATGCTTGAAACAAATGAATTTGGATGTTAAATGAGTAAAGTTAAATGCTTGAAACAGATGCATTTGGATGTTAAATGTGTAAATTATAGAGAAAGTATTGGATGTTAAATGTGTAAATTATAGAGAAAGTTTTTGAATACATGAGTTTATCTAAACCAAACAAAATATATTTTTCGACATAAATTAAAGGGGTTTGATACAAAGAGTTTAAAAAGGAGAGGGAAAATTAGTTGGAATAAAAGCTAAATGCTTAATTTTAGTTGAAATACAGAGCTTTTCTAAACAAAACATAATATTTTTTCAATTTAAATCATAGGAGTTTGACACAAAGAGTTTAAAAGGAGAGGGAAAATGAGTTAGAATAAAAGCTATATGCTTTCAAAATAGTTGAATTTGGATGTTAACTGGGCACGTTAGAGAAAAATGAGTTGGAATAGATGAGTTTTTCAAAACAAAACAGAATTTTTTTTTCAATTTGTATCATAATGGTTTGATACAAAGATTTAAAAAGGAGATGAAAAATAATAAAAGCTAAATCCTTTTAAACTAGATCAAATGATTCTTTATAAAAGGTCAATATTTATGAAGTCAAAGGAATTCCGGTTCTTAATTAAAGGGAGGTAAAATAGATGATTTTGTTGAAGTTGGAAATATATTAAAATTGTCAAAAGATGGAACAAAAATTTGCTATAAAAATTAGTTTCTAGGAGTCAAATCGAGATAAAAATTAAAATTTACTTAGAATGCAAGAGTTTTAAAAAGAAAGATTTCGACAAAGTTGGAGGGAAAAAGAAAAAGGGAAAAGACTCGGTTTTCTTCAGGAAAAAAAAAAGTCAACCTTTATTGGCTATTGATGCAAATGGACGAGAAGGATACATGTCAAATTTAGAGTGCAGAAGGATTTTGAAAAAGTTAGGATTGAGTTTAGTTGAAAATAAACAAGTATCAAAAGATGAGAAAGAAACAACAAAGCAAATTGAGTTGTACAAACTTGAGTATGAAAAGGTTAAGGTGTTAGAAAATGATGAATAACACATGACATTAAGATGTTAAGAGTACCGCAAGAAAAGGGACAGACAAGCTACTAGTTAACTCCCTCTCCTGCCTTCTTCATTAAAGCGAGTTTTTTCCTTCTTAGGCCTTTAAAGGCCAATCACAACCATATTGAATTTCTTAGAAGAAACAGCAACCCTGATTCCTAATAGTACGAAATCAGAATCAATGCAAATGAACATCTGTGGAATAAAGAGTCAACGAATTGAAATTAAAACCGCCAAGTGTAAAAGTTACGTACCTTAATTAAGCCATTTAACACCAAACACAAACATAGGTTTCTTATTTGAAACAGCAGCAGCCTCTAATCATACCCAATCAGAAATTCAGAACCGAACATATATTCCTTAACTGATGAATATATAAGAAGAATGACAGGCAATTAGTAGACTGAAAGTAAAACCCACCCTAAAAAGGAAAACGAAGAAGAAAGACATGTACCTTAAAAAAAATCAGCAGCGACGGATGGTTGATTGATTGAGAAGAAGAAGATGACGATGATGATGATGATGATGATGATGCATAAATTATCAATATTTAAAGGCAAGGCAGACTTTCAACCGTTGCAAATCAATTTCAAATTCATAGCCGTTGCAACCAAATTTAGAATGAAATCTTCTTGCCCGTTGAAGATCAAATTCTTAGCCGTTGCAAAACAACGGTGGTTTTAATTAATAGTCTGGTTTCGTTTGTTTAGAATCAATCTCATATTTATTCCATAAATAATTTCACATATGCCGTTGGGTTCAAATTTGAATTTGAAATTTAATTTAATTCAATTTGTCGGTCAAATATTACTGCTTACTGTATTTCTCGCTTTAATTTCTATATACATTTGTTTATTTAACGAAAAAGAAAGAATATTATTAATAAGTAATGTTAGTTTCTTAGTAATTTATATGAGATTGAAATGAATATTATTATAGAATTATTATTGGTGTTCTATGTTTCACAACCTCAAAACAAGTTATGCATAAGAAGAAGGCAAATAAATGTCATTAAACACGTGAATTTGATACAAAACGTTTGTGTTAATAATTAATTTTATCTAACAAAATACAGGGGAGGGGAGGGGAGGGGAGAAAACAGAGAACCATCATAACAAACAACATACCACCATGTTTCTGCTCCTCGGAATTCAAAACAACCTCTTTCTACAACATAATAATAATAATAATAATAATAATAATAATAATAATAAAATAATAATAATAATAATAATAATAATAAAAAATAATAATAATAGTACAAATCAATATGTTAAACGAGGGGTGTGTGTATATATAGACCACTAGAACAGAGAGATTGAGAGTAAATGTGACACGTGGCAATGAGTTCGACACATGTAAACGTGAGTCACCCTTTCAAATTCATTCAATTCAACTTGCTTTTAGCAAAATTACCTTTTTGTGCATTTAAAAATTAAAAAAAATATATTATTATTATTAGTTTCCTTTTAAGTTTGACATGAGGAATAATTATTATATTGTAAACTTAAAAGTTATATGATACATGATGTATGATTATTATAGTTTTAAATCTTTAATATAAATTACTTATAGTATGTAAACACCCTTAACGCTCAAGTCAAGCCTATGTCACTATAAATAAATCTATGTACGGAATCTTCAATCGCAGAATAAGACAGGAAAGTTAGGTTACAAGGACACAAGAGAACACACACATTAGAACAAGTAATCACTTTTGGTTTTAGGTTTGGTTGCTAAATTGTAAAACTAAATCGATGATACCAGCATTTAATACTTTAATCGGCTACATACATAGACATAATTTCACCACTATGTGTAACATAGGGCATAACACATATACATATTTTGAAATTATGTAGATAATTTCTTGTTACTTTCTCCTCCTAAGCTAAATAAACTATCAGTGTA
>BJCO01000767.1:0-10003 GCA_018326465.1 Flaveria floridana | reverse complement strand
CCCTTGATTGCTAGGATACTTGGACACCAATTTTCAGCAACCAAAACCACCTTTTGAAAGCTGAAAATCCCCTTTCTTTTCTGCTCTAAAACCATGAGATGGAGAGAAGAAGAAAAGGGTTTTTGCTCTTGTGTTTTGTGTGTGAGAGAGAAGGCTTGAATGCAAGAGTGAAGAGTGTAAGAGTTGCATGTCCTTGGAACAACCAAATAAAAAGAATCCCAAGACAAGGGGCGGACGAAATTAGGCCCCCTTTTGTCTTTTCCCTCCCAATTCAATTTTATATAATACACTCTTGCATTCTACCCTTTTTATAAAATTAAACCACTTTAATTTTATAGCATTTACACACACTATTATATGTCATTGTTTAACTAATTTAAGCAATGAAACAAATAATCCCTTATGAACAAATTACAATATATATATATATATGTAATCTTGTTCATTTGCAAAAGCAATGATTTAGAAAACCCGGTTTCTAAATTGGTGTGTTTATTTATTTGTTTGATCTAATCAACAAACAAATATTTGTCGGTGTTAGTTTGGCTTGTTATTGGGTATGACCCGACTTGGATCATATCACACTAGCCACATCAATTTAATATGTATCTTGGGCAGATCAATTCTTTCAAATCAAATAGAATTCCGCGCTATTTGATCCGGTCTCAAATAGAATCCGTTAGTACTTCGTACGAAAATGGTCCTAACAACAGCGTGGGTTCTATGAGTGTGGAAGCCTAGAGCATTACCGCAATGCATGCCCAAGATTAAACCAAGCACCGGGACAAGCGGTCAACCAGAATCCCGGGAATAACCAACAAAATCAAGTGTTAGCAATCGAGGCCAATCCAGTACAAGGCAACAATGGAAATCCTGATCGTGGGAGAGCATTTGTGTTGGGAGCCAACGAAGCTTGTCAGGAACCACAACTTGTGACGGGTACGTTTATCTTGAACGATCATTATGCTACAGTATTATTTGATACGAGGGCTGATAATAGCTTCATGTCCTCTGAATTTGTGAAAATGTTAGATGTGGCCCCCAGTTATGTGCAAACCCCTTATGTAATTGAGTTGGCAAATAGTAGTTTGGTAGAAACTAAGGAGGTAATCTGAGACTATATTTTAATATTAGATGATCATGTCTTTAGCATAAATATTATTCCTTTTGGGCTTAGGAGCTTCGACGTAGTGGTAGGTATGGATTGGTTAATAGAGAACAAGGCTGAGATTGTCTGTAATGAAAAGATTATACGATTTCCACTACCGAATGGTAAGACGCTCGAGGTGTACGGTGAGAGACCAGAAGTGAAAAAGGGACTTATTATGAGTATGAAGGCTGAGGCAAAGAAGATTGAGGACACATCAGTGGTGCGAGAGTTCCAGGAAGTATTTCCGGAGGATCTGACAGGATTGCCACCTTCGCGACAAGTGGACTTCCGAATTGACCTGGTGCATAACGCGACGCCTGTAGCTAAGGCCCTGTATCGATTGGCTCCGTCAGAGATACAAGAGTTGTCCAGTCAGCTTCAAGAACTGTTAGATAAAGGTTTCATACGACCTAGTCATTCACCATGGGGAGCACTGGTACTTTTCGTCTAAAAGAAGGATGGATCTTTCAAAATGTGCATAGACTACAAAGAACTGACTAAACTAACGGTTAAGAACCGACTTCCTTTGCCAAGGATAGATGATCTATTTGACCAATTACATAGGTCCAAGTACTTTTCAAAGATTGATCTCCGTTCGGGGTATCATCAACTTAGAGTACATGAGGAGGACGTACCGAAGACGACTTTTAGAACTTGATATGGACATTACGAGTTCCAAGTCCTGCCCTTTGGGTTAACGAACGCACCAGCTATATTTATGGATTTGATGAATCGCGTGTGTAGGCCGCATCTGGATAAATTTGTCATAGTATTTATCGATGATATTCTAATTTACTCTAAGACGGAAAAGGATCACGAAGAACACTTGAGAACAATTTTAGACCTGTTGAGGAGAGAGAAGTTGTACGCCAAGTTCTAGAAGTGTGAGTTTCGGTTACAAGAAGTGAAGTTCCTTGGGCATGTGGTGAATGAGGAGGGAATTCATGTGGACCCTGGTAAGATTGAGGCTGTTAAAGACTGGGAGACACCCAAAACACCTTCAGAGATCAGACAGTTCTTGGGTCTAGCAGGCTACTACCGACGTTTTATCGTGAATTTTTCAAGGATCGCACAACCTCTTACACAATTGACTCAAAAAGATAAAAAGTTTGTTTCGGGTGTTAAGCAAGAGGAGGCATTCCTGACCTTGAAAGACAAGTTGTGTAACACCCCAATATTAACACTTCCGAAAAGGTCGGAGGGATTCGTGGTGTACTGCGACGTATCGCATCAAGGGTTGGGATGCGTGCTCATGCAAATTGGTAAGGTGATTGCGTACGCGTCACGACAACTCAAGAATCACGAGAAAAACTACACTACCCATGATCTCGAGTTGGGCATGGTAGTTTTTGCTCTCAAAATATGGAGGAACTATTTGTACGGTGCAAAGTGTGTAGTCTACACAGACCAGAAGAGCCTTCAACATATTTTCGACCAGAAGGAATTGAACATGAGGCAGAGGTGATGGATGGAGTTACTCAGTGACTACGATTGCAAAATCCGGTACCACCCGGGAAAAGCTAATGTAGTGGCCGATGCCTTAAGTCGAAAAGAACGAATTAAACCCGTACGTGTTCGGGCAACAAATATGACGGTTCATCTGAGTATAAATACTTGTATCATCTCCGCTCAGGTACAAGCAATGAAGGAATTGAATGAAAAAGAAGAAGCACTGAGTGGGTTGGACAAACAGTTCGTCAAGAAGGACGATGGTGGGTTGTACTTCGTCGAGAGAATTTGGGTTCCGACCTTAGGAAATACACAGGAAATGGTGCTAGACAAGGCTCATAAAACAAGGTATTCGGTACATCCTGGTGCGAATGTATCATGACCTTAGGGACTTGTATTGGTGGCCTGGAATGAAACAAGATATTGTTGTGTATGTGAGTAGATACTTAACTTGCTCAAAGATTAAAGCAGAACATCAGAGACCGTCAAGTTTCTTAAAACAGCCTGAAATCCCGGAATGAAAATGGGAGAACATCATAATGGATTTTATTACAAAACTACCGAGGACCAGTAGTGGCCACGATCCGATTTGGGTCGTTGTAGACCGGATGACTAAATCTGCCCATTTTCTGGCCATTCGGGAGGACTTTAAAATGGAGAAATTAGCAAGGATCTATATTAGTGAGATTGTGGCAAGACATGGTGTACCAGTGTCAATCAACTCTGACTGTGACGCACGTTTCACTTCACGATTCTGCTAGTGTCTACAGAAGATGCTGGGGACGCGCCTTAATATGAGTACGACATATCACCCTCAGACCGATGGTCAGAGTGAGCATACAATTCAAACGTTGGAGGATATGTTGAGGGCCAGTGCAATCGATTTCGGTGGTAACTGGGACACCCACCTTTCGTTAGTGGAGTTATCTTATAACAACAATTATCATACTAGTATTGGGTGTGCACCATTTGAGGCATTATATGGGCGTAAGTGCAGGTCGCCGATGTGTTGGGTAGAGGTTGGGGAAAGCCAAATGACTGGAGCCGAGATCATACAAGAGACTACCGACAAGGTGTTCAGATTAGGGATAGGTTGAAGGCGGCTGAAGATCATTAGAAAAGCTATGCTGACAATCAAAGGAAGCCATTAGAGTTCACTGTTGGGATAACATGCTATTGAAAGTGTCGCCTTGGAAAGGCATTGTTCGTTTTGGCAAAAGAAGCAAGTTAGCACCAAGGTACGTTGGTCCGTTCAAGATCATTGAACGTATTGGCCCTGTTGCATATCGGCTTGAATTACCGCAGGAGTTAAATGGTATTCATGACACATTCCATGTTTCAAATCTCAAGAAGTGTCTTGCTGATGAGACGTTGCATGTGCCACTCAAAGAAATTCAGGTGGATGAAAAACTTTGATTCGTTGAAGAACCGGTGGAGATCATGGATAGAGAAATAAAGACGTTGAAGAGAAGTAGGATTCCAATTATGAAGGTAAGATAGAACTCAAAGAGAGGCCCTGAATTTACCTGGGAATGAGAAGACGGAATGAGGACTAAGTACCCCCACCTATTTGTGGATGGCAATGCAGTTGATAACTCCAGTTGAATTTCGGGACGAAATTCTCTCAACTGGGGGATACTGTGACATCCGTCACCAGAATAGGTACGTTGACTTTGGCTTTGATTTGGTATTTGATTTTTGACTTAGATTTTGTCATACTTGGGCTCTGTCTTAATTAACTGCTCATTACCTGGTGGACCCAAATATTGGCTTAGTGGGCCTATGTTGTTGTGTCGGGCCTAGTGCTCCTAGCACCATGATGATCATTGCGCTTGTCATCGTATGAAGTCTTGTGCATGGTGCATAATCAAGGTTTTATTTTTCTAAAGGGTGAAACAAAAAGATTTACACTAAAACCCAACTAATCCTAAATCTGTGGGCTTTGCCTAAAGCCTAAATAAACATAAATTGGTTTTAAAAATATAAATTATCCTAATCCTAGAGCATGTGATGGCTCGTTGGAACCGTTATTGCGCGCTGAATTTGAAAACAAAAAAATTAAACGATGCGCGGGTTGAGACGTGACGGGTTGCACGAGACGGGCCAAGGGTCCGAAGGCCCTTCTTCCTCCTTGTTACGACCGCAAAGGGGTTGGGGGGGGTATTCCCCTTGCCTTGGCCTCGTTTTCACAAATTGTGGAGCTCCCTTGAAACCCTAGCCACCTCCTTTTCAAAATTCTCTCTTCCTCTCTATAATCCATCAAAAAACCTGAAAACACTTGTGCATCCATCGAGTTTTGACAATCAAAGCATCCAAGAGCTTTAAACTAAGTTAGATACACTCGTCTTCAAAACTACGGTAAACGAAACTCGTTTTTGATGAAGTTTAGTACTAGTTTTACTCTAGAATTCATGATATTCATCATCTATATTCAAAATCTTCATCTAATAATCTCTCAATCTTGGTTTTGGGTGCTAGATAGGGAATCAAATCGATTTATGGATGGAATCAGGTATGCAGTATTTACAGACAAAAGTATTCGGTTATTGGGGTGATCGAATCTACAATATTGGGTTGTAACCTTGAATGATCTGCCCTTAATCGAAATTTTGGAACTATAAAACTTTTTGTAATAATTAAAAATTATTCCTTAAAAGAATTGATGGGTTGAATAAACCAAAACAATGAAACTATCACGTAAAGTTGCAAACCGGGGGACTAAGGAACTAACAATCTATTTGGGACTGAAAAATTAAGTAAACTAAGTGTTTAATTGAAGTTTTGAACAACTATAATCTGGAATAAAAGCATTTTTATATATTCGGGTTGTTAACGAACTTATATTGAAATTTGGGATGCAAAGGAACGAAACTAACAAACTGGACAGCTTGCTGTCAGAAATTGGGGTCATCTTGCACACGTCATAACTTGGTCAAAATACGCCCAATTGGGGCAAACTCTGGGTCTCAAATGTATCTCTATGAGTCCTCTAACTAACCCAAGTGGTCTCGTGTCGTTTCGACACCGTTTGGTCCTCCAAACGTAGAAAACAAAACAGAAGGTCAAAGCTGACGAATCTGGGCAGCAGATTAGCCTGTATTCGTGGAGCCATAACTTCCTCATATTTTGTCAAATGAACATGATTCTTTTTCTGGAGTTTAATTTAAAGTCTCTTCTTCCAAACGACACTTTTTAAACAATTATTCGTTATCGTTTCGACCTCCAAACAACCTATACAAGACTGATGCACAATCAGATGTGTAAGCTGGATTATCTTGGTGAACTTGAAAGTATGGGTTGGAACTAAATAATCTAAATTAAGACAAGTTTCGCGTATAAAATTAATTAAATGTCTGTACAAAAGAACTAAATTAATAAGCATGACAATGGAAAACCTTGATTAGCGTTAAGGGTTGGACTAAAAGGATTACACCCATGATTGGTCATTTTATGCTATGGTAACCCTTTTGTGTATTGTACTTTTAGTGCTTGCTCTTTGTTTTATGAGATTTGGACTTTCGGAATTTGCTATTCCAAGGTGAGTTTCACGAACCCTTTTTAACTATGTTTTTCTTGGGGGAAAAGCTTGCTCAAACGTTTTGTTCTACGCCGTGTTATAAACAACTTGTGTGTGGTTTGGGTCATAGGATTGAGTCTAGAGTTCTTACAAACGTGCTATCTGTACTTAGACTGTATGTGGACTGGCCTGTTATGGAGAGGTATTGTTAGTACTAACAGTCTGACACCCCACCCTTGTTGTTGGTATGCTAGCTAAGACCAACTTGGCCATGTGCAAACCCTCGGATGAATATAATCGGTTGTGGACATGGGCATGACTATTGATTTGTATGAATTCTATGGCTACTATGTTCTCTTACTCACACACTCTCTTTTCCGTTTTACATGGGTACACGGCATGTTTTGTACTTTAAACCTGTGAACTCACCAACGTATGTTTACCTTTATGAGCATGTCTTTTCAGGTAACAACACATAGGTGGAATGGATGTGGACTTAGTTGGGACCGCTCTCTCGGGAGCATTAGACTACTCTTGGACTTTTATTTGGACTTGTTTGATTATGGTCTTGGATTATTTAGGACTGGATGTTGATGATGTGTTTGTTGAATTTTGGATTGTTATCGTGTTTGGAATGTTTGTTCTATTGGGACTTTTTGATGGACATATTGCATTTTGGTTATTCGTAATGGCGTGATCATCCTTGACATTTGTTCACATGTGTCGGGCGTTGTCATGACCCATTTACGGAGAACGCCCCGTAGTGATCCTCTTAGACCCCCAATGTGTTATGACGATCCCGTCCGTCGCGCCCTCGTGTTTCCGCTATCAGAAGGGGTGTGACATGATAACTTTCCAAATTTCAAGGATCAAATTGTAATATTTTAAACCGAACCCTCACCCCCCCCTCGAATCAAAATTTTGAACTCGTCGATTATGAAACTGTTAAAATTGATGTTATATAACTGAGGGTAAACCATCTATTTGATCCCTTTGAACTATGTGAGCATCAAATCCATTTAAAACACACACCCGACATTTCGCATTCATCGTTGTGGTATTATTGAACTTGCTAGATAATCTAACATCATGTTCTAAGCATTGTAATTAACAAATGATTGAGGGCAATTGTTTATCATCATTGTAGGATGCTAAGCACACTCCCAATCGAATCAAATCAACATCATCATCTCAAATTCAATATTATCCTTTGTCCCATTATTCTTATATTCATTCTCACCGAATCATCATTGAATTAGGTAATTAAATACACACACATTCATATTATCATGTTAATCAAAAGTCCCATAGTCGATTTCATTATCATTATCATTATCAAATTGGGGTTCAATTGGTTTGATTAAATTTCTAGGGTTTATATGGAAATTGGGGTTATCTGTAATTTATATATTTATATTTTATTATGAGGATAAAATTAGATCTGGGCTTTGCCCCAACCGGTTAACACGTTCGACTTAAACAATGGGACCCGGGTTCGACCCGGGCACCCCATTTTGTTTATAAAATCATTATTTAATTATTTTCATTTCCAGGAAAATATTATTATATTATTAAATTAACATAAAAATTATTACATTAATTAATATTAATCCAAATTCTATTAACTAATTTCTAGAAATTCTAATAATTATAATTTTCACATTCTTTTAATTTTAAAGGTTATAAATATTAAAAAGATATATTATAAACTTAAGTTTTAAAATTTATAAAAATTCTTCTAAAAACATTTTATTTCAAATTATTTTAAATGAAATATATTACAAATGTAATTCATTTCAATAATTAATTATATTGACCAAAGTTATTTTAATATGTAATTATTAATTTTTTTCACACTTTAATATTTAAACTTTATTCCTTAAATCATTACAAATTAAATATTTAATGATATGATTCAAATAAAACTTAACTAGTGTTTTTTTCTCCACGTACGTTGCGTGTGGGAACTCAAAGCATAGACAAAAGCGCAAAAAACTTGAAACACGGTCAGGGTCGTTTGCGGTTACATGCCCGAAACAAAAGCCAACCAGATTCACACAATCGAATTGGTTGGCGCCGCACAACCATATTCGCAAACCCTAAAAAGTGACCGATGGCGCCGCTGGTAGGAGCACCAACACACATTCTCCTCACACCCTAAGGCTTTCAGACGGAAATAGCAGCCCCACCATCAGCATCGCACCAGTGAACATCAACCACACCACGGGGTAAGCCAGCGATAGCCATCGCAAAAGGTCTCGAGTTGGATGAAGACCATCGAGCGACAACCGCCGCCCGCTCCACCTTAACCACATAGGGGAGGCGGAGCGGCAACAGTGACCACGCCGACCGGACTAAAAGCCAGTAGCGGTGGCAAAGTCACACACCATCGACGCCAAACTTTCTCTATACAACAATCCAACAACCAAAACCACAAACAACGCAGACGCGGGACACGGCAGTGCCTCCCTACTTTCTCTTTCTATAAACAAATTAGAGAGTTAAAGAAAGCCTAAAACCCTATTTATCATTTTATAAACATGGTAAATTGGAGGGGCAAAAATGAAAAACCACAAAACTCATGTGGTCAAAAAACCATACTCTATAAACCAACTATTCTTTCCAATTGCTTTTAAATATTATTTAATTAATTTCTTTAATTTATTATTAATCATTACTTTTTAAATCTTATAGTCTAATCAATTTAACTCATTTTATTTAAATCAGGTTATACAATAAAATCAATTACGTTGTTTTAAACTATTTTTATAAACCTAAATCTCAGATTGAAACCTTAGTTTTCCCAAATCAACATTTAGGCATATTAATATTCTAACACAGGACACCGATCCTTAGGTTCACTCGTATGAAATCTCTAGGTGTCTATTCTAGCATTTTATTATCTCAAACACTTACCATTATTAGTGATAGCTATATTGCTTGACAAACCCACCCCATTTGGTTATTCAAGGGTGATTAAACCAGAATTCATACGTGTGCCTTAGTCACAAGACTTCTTTTGTGGCCAGAGTCAATTTAGTCACTAGGTTTGATTGTGCACTGTTTTTGTATGTTACATTTTTTGCATTATAAATCTTGGCATAACATGAGAATTGAACAATTTCAATCATTTTATTCAATATACCTATGTATGAAAACTTATGGTGTTGGACTTTCATTTGTCCATCTTTAGTCCTTACTTTCTTTCAAAACTATAAACCGCCCCTCTTTCCTTTTTAACCTAGTTTTTCTAAAAATCGAGGTGTTACAACTTGGTGCTTAAATTTTAGCTTCAAGTCGAATTCCTGTGTGAGTATTGGATCTCTTGGTGGTATAGAAACTAGTGTTGATGTAGGTAATGTTGTTGTCACTCTTTAATCAAGTAGTTTGGAACCTCACCCTTTAATTTAAAAAAAAACTCCTCTACAAGTGCCTTTTTTTTCTCGACTTAAGGTGATCGTTCAGGAGGAACCTCAAGCACTCTTTGTTGTAACATACTTTGTCTTCCTAATCATTTCCTCATGTGTCCTCGAGTCACTGGTCGACTATACTACACCTTCCTTTTCTTTCCCTAAACCCTCTAGAACATTAGTCGATAGTGGTGGCTGTACTTGTGCCTCATAATGCATAATATATAGGCTCAAATGCTTGTACCGGTGGTGGTTCTGATACTACTTGTGCATGTAGGATTCAATGTGCCCAAGACACGTAGAATATTGATGTGGTTAGTACGTAATGATCCAAGTCGGGTTATACCCAATAACAAGCTTAGCAAACACCAATTAATATTTAATTGATGATATGATCATGCAATTAAATATTTTTCACCAATTTAGAAAAAGGGTTTTCTAAACGAGATGCATATGAGATAGAACAATTTATTAGGA
>BJCO01000764.1:0-18263 GCA_018326465.1 Flaveria floridana | reverse complement strand
TTGTTTGTTTTATATTTGTAATATTGATAATGTTAATTGTATATGTATGAACCAACTTGTAATGTAACTGTATAATAACAACCGATTTTTACGTTTTGGTTAACCGTGTGATAAAATAACAACCTACATGTAACAACCGTCACATGTTTAATAAAAAAATTACTTGTAATATGATAAATTAATAATAAACACAAAACACAAACTTGTATGTTACGATTGGATTAACAGTGTGATAAAATAAAAATAAAAACAAACTTGTATGATTAAAAAAATATAGAAAATATATACAATATGTCACGGTTTGGTCAAACCGTGACATATCTAACCTGCGCACAATCAATTTCCACATTAATTACACACCCAATAATTGCAACTGATCCCGAGGGTGAAAAAGGTCACGGTTAGAACTCACCGTGACAGTTAGGTCTTACGCCAGACTGAAAGGTCACGTTTAGCCCTAACCGTGACCCTTTGAATTAGTAACCATAAAAAAATTAGCGGTGTGCGCAGAATTTCCGAACTTATCAAAAGGCATATAGATTATCGAGAATAATTTATTGGCAGTGGGCGTGTATCATTTGGTATTGCCTAACAGGTCGTCCACATTTTTGTTGAGTTTTGTTGATTACTCCCCAAAATTTAAAGTTTATCGTCGTACAGTTGTTCCTCTTTAAATTGTGAATGGACCATTTAATTTGAGATTATCACTCTGGTATGTGCATTTGGTACGTATAATTTTATAGGAATTTTTGCATAAATTCAGTTTTCAATATTTTTTTATGCTAAAATACACATACAAAATGCAAGTATATTATAGTGATGATAAGAACCGAATATCAATATGTGTATACACTAAGTCTACTCAACAATCTTAATAATTGACTATTAGATTATGCTTTAACTTAGAAAATGATTAATTTGTTTTGTTAATCAATTATTTAGTTTTTAAAACGATAATTTAAATAAAATAAAAGATAAATAAAGATTTAGGCTTTTAAAAATAATTCAATGAAACGAGACTATTATCCTAATTTAGGTTTCACTTACTAACTATGATAAGGTGACTGATATGATTAAATATATTGATTAACGTAATTATGATAATGTTTATAAACGTGAGTCAGTGCGAAGTTATTGTAAAATGGCTCCGTAGTAAAGAAAAGTTGCATCAAATCACTTATAACACAACCATCGAGACCCTAGTGATGTAGGTAATGTTTGTGTATTCCTTTAACATGTGATTTTTGAAAATTTAACGTTAGAAAATGAGTTGATTAAACTTCTTTTTAATATCCCACTAATGTTAGAAAACTATAATAGTTACTGTAGATTTATCAAACAAAATAAAAAAGCCCATAAATGATTTGAAAGTTAAGGTAATATGATTTTTAATAATTATTTTTAGTTCATTAGCTATGAGTGTATTAGAAATGATGGTTTCACAAATTAAAGTTAGTTAATATGTATTTCAATCATATATGACATTCACAATTACAAATCCTAAATTCATAATTCTCCATTCAAATGTAGATGTTACCTATAAAAAATTAACCCAAAATTATCATAACATGAATATAACATAAATCACACTATTAGTTTATCACAAATTACATAAGTTTAACCAAACTAGGAAGATAATAAGAGTTTAGTTTATACTGAGCTTTAACATTACAACAAAGATAAAATATAGTAATGAAATCATCGACAAATTGGAACAATCAAATCGGTGATCCACAATGGATGAAGTTAAACGATCTCGAGCCTCCTCTAAGTGTTAAATGAATCTCCCGAGCCTTCAAAAGACCTTCAAAAGATGGATTCCCGAGAGAAAGCACCAGAACTTCACCTCTTTAAAAAGCTTTTATCAAAGTTGCAAATGAGTTGCCATTTATAGGCTTCCTAGAGTACCGGGCACGTAACCATGCTTATCAAGACATGACCCTGCGCTATTACGATGTACGTAAAACTTGTTTGGTTCATACACGTAGTTCGCGTCGGGCATGGCCCCGTGCTCATAGGACACAACCCTATTTTCATGGTGGGGTACGCCCTCGTGCCACCCTAGTCACGAACGTGTCTTACTATGGGGGATAAAATATATTCTAGGTTTGCACGAATAATCTATTCTTCTTCATCGAAATCAATCCAATCTTCATCCGATCTAGGTTTGTCTTCCGATAAATACTCTTAGATAGATCTAACACACTAAAACAAAAAGAAAATTTCCAATAAAACACATCATCTCTTATCTTTTCTCAAATCCTACGCAGCTAACAAACTAGAGAAAATAGAGCACAAGTCATCTTGGACCTTTGATTTTTTGCACTTGATTTTAGTGCAAGGAAACATATGGTTTGTTATTTTCTCAATACAAGAGAACTAATAGTTCAATAATGGAAATTCAATATGATAACTTTATTGGAAGGATAAAAGGATTTTTTTTCAATCAAAGTGATATTGTAACACCCCGAAAAATCTAGACTAGCACTTAAAATAATAATGGGCTTGGTAAATGGGTAATTTAATAAAATAAGAGAAAAGGGGGATTATGGACCAATGTAATTATATGGACTTAAAATATAAATGAGTTTAAAGCCCATAACCACTCTTTAAACAACCTTAATCAGATAATATTTCCTCATTTCATCCAAATCACCTAACAACTTAAAGAGGAAAGTAGTGAGGAAAAGTGAAGAAAACTTTAAGATTTGAAATTTTGTTGATTGAAGAATTGAATATCAGGTGTTTGAGCGTCAAAACAACAAGAAAAAAGCAAGAAATTCAGGTAAGAATCACCATCTAAACATCTCTGTTAAACTGGGTTTGATTCTTGAGTTTTTGGGTTTTTAGTGTTTTTAGAAAGATTTTAAAAATATCATATTTTTACGCATGAAATGGTGTAAAAGCTTAGATATAGTTTTATGGATGAAAAACTAAAGGTTTAGATGTAAAGAGTATAGATTTTGGGTGAAAAATTAAGATTTTTGATTGAAAGATGAGCTGAAACCTCGTCCAGCGAAACTGTGGTTTCATCATGCGAAACAGCATCAGAAACTAGCTGTGAAACTAGTAAATTCAAATGAAAGTTAGGCAGAGATCTCGTGCGAAACTGCGAGAGACTCTAGCTGTGAAACTAGCTACGAAACTAGCTGTATTGCATAGAAAATTATAGATTCGTGTGGTAATTTTCATGCAGATTGTACGACTTATTGACCTGAATTCCTCTTAGACTGATAGTAATCTATTCATCAGGTGAGTTCTAGATCCCCTATTTCATACATATTTTAAATGTTTTGGGAGATATTCATACTAAATGACCAGTTCTTTTAAAGTAAAGTTTTATACATTATCTTATATAGGAAATGGGGTTTTCTAATGAATTTATATCATGCTTTTCTTATTGTGACATGACCTTGTTAATGATTATATGTGTTGTAATATGTTGTGTTATATTATGTATAACCTAAAGATGAAAGTGAAACCTAAAGAAATGTTATTGGGCCATAACGTGTACATTTTTAAAGTAAAGCCTTATAAGCAAAGGGTAGAGGATGGTTTCATTTGTTGTGCCCTCATGACAGTAAACCCTGGATTGGCATGTCAGTAAAGTAAAATCCCAGACAAGCAGGTCAGTAAGGCCTGGATTGACATGACAACAATGGCCTAGATGGATATGACAGTAAGGTCTGGATCGGCATGTCGGTAAAGTCTTGTGTTCATTATAGGTATCGATAGTGACTGGGAATTAAGGGATAATGAAGAGACATAGATATCAAATAAATAAATGTATTGATAATAATGTGATAGTGTGTGTATAGTAATGTTCGGATATGTGATGACTACTTTTGAATGATAAAGTTAATATATCTCACTAAAAAGTTATTTGATAAAGTAAACCTAGAATTCACTCAGCGAAGCTGACTTTTGTATGCAAATTAGTTTGACAAGTGAGGTATTGGACTTAAGTGAATGTGGGCATGGATTCTAGAAGCTACTTGCCAACTGAAGGCTGGCATCCCTGATTAAAAAGATTATTAAGAAGACTTTTAAAGACTATTTGATGTTTTAAAGAGAATGTTAATGTTTTATTTGAATTATGTCGTAATGTGAAACTTAATGTACTTTTCTAATGTAATGTTTATCTAAATGAATGTCTTAAATCTATGGTTTGTTGTGAATGACCAACTATGAGGTTTTCTGGGATCAGGGCCTTACAAGTTGCTATTAGAGACAAAGTTTAAGAGAAATGGGTAAACTATTTTCAAAAGAAAAACCTATGTATCCAAGGATCGTCTAGGGAATTATCAGCTTAGTTAATGACAAAACAATGATCGTGGAAATACCATTTATCGTTATTTGATTAATTAATTATGCATTGATGAACAAACAACTAGATTGTGAAGAACAAACTTCAAACTAACAAAGGACAATTGAATAATCAATGCATGAACAGACACAAAGACATCAAACGATTTTCAATAATATTTGAATAACGATTATAATAATCAAACGATCGATGACAATACTAATGCTAGGGTGCTAATGCTATTTTTGGTGCGTATGTATTGTTGAGATGGCGATTGCGGCTGCTAGGGTTTTATTGATGTTTTGATGAGTAGTAGACGTCAGCAATCGATATCAAAATGCACCTAAGACTCGTATTTATAGGCTTAGGGTTTTACTGATTTGAAAACTAAAACTTTCTTATCAGGGTAAGGAGGTTACTCAGAGAATGTTCAGATGTGATATTCTCTGACTAAGGTAGAAGTCATCCGTAGATGTTGACTTTTCACTTTAGATTTAACTTCTGTTGACTTGATGTACTTGATGAGTACATCAAGTTGGTCTTCCGCAGGGACTTTGTTTTCCGCAGGAATTATTGTTCTTCCACATGAACTTTGTTCTTCCGTAAGAGATTTCCTCTTCCGCAAGAGCACTTGTCTTCTGAAGTTGTTTTACTTGTTCATCCGTAGCAAGTCAGTCTTCCTTAGGAGTTGTATTAACTTGAAGGGTGATGTTTTAAATATTCCGCAGGAGTTCCATAGAGTACTTGATTTGTTTCAGAGGATCTACGGAGGAACAAAATATTCATTCATAGGTGTTTCCAACACTTGGTCAATTTTAAGAAATTGACAAAGACATTATATTTCCTGTAAACATACATATAGAACAACACATAATATATGGGTTAACCTATACACATATATTGCATACATAATGATAGAAAGGTACAAGAGTTATTACAATGATTTACTCAAGAACTAAACCTATACAAAATTCTAGACCTAACAATACTCCCCCTTAGGTTTAGCTTCTTCTAATCAATGCCTCAGCTTTGTAGCTTTTTAACTCTTGACATCATCTTTTTATTGAAGTATGATACAACATCCTTTTGATTATCATACTTGTACTTGATCTCCATTCTGCTCATCCTATTCAGAGTATCATACTTGATTCCAAGGATGTCTTCTTCAGTGGTAAAAATTACAACAACACTGTTGTTGTTGACAACTTCCAGCTTATCCTCTTCAGAGATTCTTAGCTCTGTAATAGAATGGATTTTAGATCCCATAAGCTGGCCTGCCTCAAATTTTCTTCTTTTACTAGCTGTAGCATTCAGCTTGTCTATTACTTGAATCATATGCACATATAAACATAAGTCGTTTTGTGCCTGTTCATTGGTGAGCTTTGGGAAGAATTTATTATGCAGATAGGCTGTGTAGTCAGGTGCAAGAGCTTGACTTCCAGTGGATCAAAAATCCTGATGCTCGATGCTTCCTTCCTATCTGTAGTCCTTTAAAGTACCAGCTCTTTTGATCTCTCAACATATCCCCATTATGTTATGGGATGTGAGAACCGGTTTCCCTTAAATCTCTTTCTGGGTGCAGTTCTTTTGTTGGAATGACTAACCCTGATAAAAAACTCATCTTCTATAGAATGTGAGGAGCTTGATTGTGGCCTTCTCTGTCTTTCATTTCTTTTCATATGCTCCTCATCTTCTCTTTTAGCTTCCTTGAGCACATCATCTTTGAATTTGGATAACAACTTTCCGATCATCCATGAGAAATCTCTTCATCTTGGGTGTATCGGATAGTTAATGATCGGTAAGCTCTGTAGTTGTTAATATCAACATCTGAGAGTGATATGATTAGTTCAATCAAAGGAAAATATTGAATCATCCCAGATGCCCTTATGATGATTGCACTATCCCAATCAGCATCATATTTCCAGGCAATAATCTGTAAATCTTCAACTGAATTGGGAGTAGTGATGTGATCGAAGAGCTGAAATAATGTTGACTTTTTATTCAATCACTTCTCTCATAGTTGTTCCAAGTGGCCACACCTTACTTGGAATAACCTCCATGGGTTCTTTGATTAACTTCTCCTTCCCTTTATACATATCTTTGCTTTTAACAATAGTGGGCTCAGCTGGAGTTAATGTTTGTGCAAGACTTAGATTCTTGGTTTTAGTTTTGAATCTGACTCAAGTCGGCAACTCAATCTTCATCACATACTCCATCATCTGTCTTAGCTCTTTGACACCTCTATCTCTTAGTTCATAAAATTTATGGTTGTGATTTTGCAACCAACAGATTATGTTGTTTCTGGTGAGCTTCTTGGTGTCACACTGACCCAATTCCTTTTTCAGCTCTTGGGCTTGGTATCTAATGAAGGTATCATAGTTGCATCCTGGAATAATAAAACTTGCCACAGTGAAGTCCTTGATTGTTTGCTTTAACTCATTTGTATTCATCCTCTCTACCATGTCAAAAGGAAACCCTTTATTGATGAGTTCCATGAACATGCTAGATTCGGGTCTTTCTTCAAGAATATCTTGAGTTGTGAGTCGCATATCAGATGTTTTTTGCTTAGGATTTCTTAGGAGTTTCTTCTCTGGTCAACTCCTCCTATTCAGCATCAATTTCATCATTTTTCTCACCTTGTTTTGATGCCAATGGGTTAGCTGATGGGTTATGCTTAGGTGAGACTATTTTTGTTCTTTTAAGGGAGTCTTGCTCCTCTATAATCTCTTTTTCTATCTTTCCCAAGTACCTCCTCTTTCTATTGTAACAGATAAGAGGGGCCTGTTGTTGAGATTGCATAGCTTTTGATGATGATTGTTCATTTGCAGCATGTAGTACAAGTTAAGAAGATTAGGCAGATTCAAGCTCACTGATTCTTTTTCTCAGCCTCTCAATCTCGTCATCTTTAGCTGTCAATAGATCAGCTTGCTTAGAAATGATGATTTTTGCTTTGTTCATCTCTAAGCCAATCTGTTCCTTCTCTGTTTTCTCTTTCTCCACAACTTCTTTTAACTCTCTTATTAATTCATGTAAGGCATCTATCACTTCATGATCTGTTTGGGGATCCTCTCTCAATCTTCGGATAGATGCTTCTTGCAGAGTTAAAATAGCATCCTTCTCCTTCATATCCTCCTTCAATTCTATTAGTCTCTCCTTTCTTTTGCTAGATTTGATGGTCAGATTGTTGTATTTTGCCACAAGGAAACTCTTACTGACATCAATCTCTTCATCATTCAGATCTTCTTCATGATAAGCAATAAAATCAACAAACTGATCTCCACTTGCATTCTCAGGCTCGTCATGATGTATAACCTGATCTATCTCTCGTTCATCCTTATTTTCAGCCTGTAAATTTACTTCTTCAATAGCCTCACCCAGTACTTCATCATAATCTTCTTCAATGTTCAGCAATTCAGTAGGAGAGTTGGTTTTAGAAGCTGGGTTGGATTCAACCATAGGAGAGATTAGGCTTTGAGATTGTTCTTGTTGAGGTGATGGTTGGTTAAGAGAAAGAGGTTTGGTGAAGTAGAGTTAGTGTATGATTTTGATTGGGAAGATGGTGAATGGGTATGATCCCTAGCTGACACGATAGGCTAAGCAGCAACAGTGTTGTTTGAAGGTTGGGATTGATTTAAAGAGATGGGTTATATATGTTGAGTTTATGGTGATGATTGTTGTTTAGGTGGTGAAGGTTGTTGTGTAGGTGGTGATGGTTGTTGTGTAAGTGGTGATGGTCGTTGATGAGGTATGGAAGATGGTGGTTGATTAGTCATACGAGATAGTGGTGGTGAATATGAATCTTGCTCAGTGTGAGTAGAGCATTTTTCAGCTTTTTCTTCCATGAATATCAACTCTTGTGGAATAGCAGCATTTTCATCCATAAGATGAGGGAACATCTCTATTTCTTCCCCTTCATATTTTCCACTGATCTTGTTCACCATAGATCTACTCAAGCGTGCCTGAATAAATACATCACCTTACCTCTCTACCTATGGCAGGGAGTCATTGATAATCAGCTGAAGGAATCTTAGGAACATGTACATCTTGTTATCCTTTTGGACTTTTATTTGATCACAGAGGCATCCAATAATGTACTTAGAATAGTTGTACGTCCTTCCTTCAAATATTCCAATGATCCTAGAGGATATGTGCCTTGAAAATCTATCCAGTCCAGACTTCCTATTTGACATAAACTTCAGATAAGTATGATAGAGAAATCATAGGGCTTGCACAATCTCCCTTTCTTGATCTCACTATTCCTGTAGTCTCCATCATATCCCATCAGGTCAAACACCTTCTGAATGTATTCATGATCGAATACATCAGGGTGGCCTGCTTCTTGATCACCAAGCTCCAACACCCTCCTGATGATCTATTCATCCACTCTCAGAACTTCATGTCTGATTGAAGCGTAGATCACTTGTTCACCATTTTCCTCGGCCACTCTTGTCGTATTCTAGAAATCTATCATATGAATTTGATAGATCACTGGGTTAGCAGTTAAGGCATTGAATATCCTCGATCGCCTTAGGTATCTAATAATCTCTATGCATCCTTCGGTGACAGGGTCATCCGGATTCAGGAAAGCACATACATGATGCTCCTTTAGCGAATCGATTCGCCATCTGCAATGCACAAGAATATCAGAAAAACAATGATTTAAGAATTTAGGCTTGAAATAAGAGATTTTAAATTTTAAAAAGTTCAAGAGTTTCGATGATATTTCAGCAATAATCTGCGATGTTGAAGTTATAAACAATGATTTACCTTGCTGATGATGTCCGTATGATGAACAAAAGTTTAAGAAATTGAGTGATTTATTGTTTTGGAGTGGTAATTTGAATATCAGTGGAAGATGGGTTTAATGTTTTTGATGAACGTTTTTCTAGGTCATAAAAGTGTTCTAAGAAATGTAAATAAAAATGACAAGTCCAAGGTATCTTTTATACACTTTTTCAGAAACATAATTAATAAAATTTGAATATTATGGGACCCTCATCCTCAGGTCACCAGGTCTTTACTCACGTAAAACAAAGGTGCCTTTAGCCCAAGTCTTTGTTCACACAAAACATAGGGATGATGATGATCATAATCATATCACAAAATGTTTATATTCATAAACATAGGGGATCATACTCCCAGGTCTTTGCTTACGGAAAACAAAGGGAATATGATTGCAAATATAGAAGTTATATGTAATCAGAGCATAGTGTGTTTGGGTGAGTAAGTTGATCACATCAGGATGAGACTCACTTTCTTGCTCCTTAAAATAGAATTTACCATAATATGTCATATTGATATTAAGTTAAGCATGCACTTGTTTATGTTCTACTCAGGTTGAACCTACTCACATATTAATTTACTTCTGATTAGACTTTTTGTAAGCTTAAGATTAAGGAAAGTAAAGAAAGTCATAGTGTACTATCATTTCCCGTTATACAAAAGCTAGGAATAGGAAAACATACAAACAATACATTTTTAGTATTTTTATTGGTTTTATGAATGTTTTTGGTTTTTCATGAGGATAGATCATGCTTTCAGTTATTGATGAAAAGATAGTTAATCTAAGTTGATCATGCCTAATGATTCAATTAACAAATTAAATCTTACTAAATCAAAGGCTTTAGTGAATAAATCAGCAAGCTGATTTTTGGTATCCACTTTGATCAACTTGATCAAACCCTTTTCTGAGCAATCTCTCAGAAAATGGTATCTTAATACTATATGTTTTGTTTTACTATGTTGCACTGGATTAGTAATGATAAACATAGCAGCTGTGTTATCTATAAGAATTGATGTTTGAAGAAAATTGTACCCATAATCAAGTAGCTTGTTTTGCAACCATAAAACTTGAGAGCAACCAGCTGAAGCAGCTTGTACTTAGCTTCAGCTATAGATACTAAAACTTTTGTTTGTTTCTTGCACTGCCAAGACATAAGCCTTTGTCTTGTGAATTGACATCCACCTGTTGTGTATTTCCTGTTATTGTTACATCCTCCAAAATGACTACTAGGTAAGAGTAGAGGTTGAATTCTCCTTCTTTGGGATACTAAAGTCCAAGAGCTGGCTTCCCTTTAAGATATCTGAATATCCTCTTCATAGCATTCGTATGTGATTCCTTTGGATCTGATTGTTACCTAGCACAAACACAAACAACAAACATAATGTCAGGTCTGCTTGCAGTTAAGTACATTAATGATCCTATCATTGATCTTTATAATATTTGATCTATAGACTTCCATTAAGGATCAGGTACAATTTTATCAATGGTTGATGCTAGTGTTTTGCATGAAGATGTATCAGCCAGAGAGTATTTCTTCAATTTTGATGGATATACTTCTCTTGATTGATAAAGATACCATCTTGTTTCTGATGAACTTGCAATCCAAGAAAGAATATTAATTTTCCCATAGAGCTCATCTGAAACTCAGATTTCATCAAAGCTTGAAACTCTTCACACAATCTCTTATTTGTTGATTCAAATATAATGTCATTTACATATATTTGAACCACCAAGAGATCTTGATGTTTATGTTTGAGGAAGAGTGTCTGATCTATTGTTCCTCTCTTGTATCCATGCTTTGGCAGTAATGTTGATAATGTCTCATACCATTTCCTTAGAGCCTGATGAAGTCCATATAGAGCTTTGTCAAGCTTGTATACCCTATGAGGGTAATCGGGATCTTCAAAACCTGGGGGTTGAGCAACATAGACCTATTCATCAATCTTACCATATAAGAAAGCACATTTCACATCCATTTTAAAAGCTGTGAAGTTCTTATAGGAAGCATAAGCTAGAAAGACTCTGATAGCTTCAATCCTTGCAACAGGGGCAAAGACTTCATCATAGTTTATTCCTTCTTCTTGAGTATAGCCTTGTTTTGTTTCTTACAATGATTCCTCTGTCATCTAGTTTGTTTTTGAAAAGCAATCTAGTACCAATTGGATTGTCTTTTAGACAATTCAACTAGATTCCAGACTTTCTGCTTTCTGAATATATATCGCTTCAATCCAGCTATTGTCTTTAAGTGCGGCTGTTATGTTGGGTGGAACCACTTGAGATAGAAAATAGGAGAAAACACAAATATTGGCTGCTCCCACTTGATTTCTTGGGGTTCTTTCATAAAGATCACCAATTATGTTGTCAATTGGATGATCTTATGAATTCTGGTTGTTGGTATTATTGCAACTTGAATAGGAGATTCTAAGTTAGTCATGTGTGGAGATGGACAGTGATCCTGCTGAGATGAAGAATTAACAAAATAGTCAAAGTCTGCTTCATGATTATCTGATGTTGGATAATAGCCTCCGTAGGTGTTACAATTGCATATCTGGATGTAGGTTGTGGATTTGCTGATGCTGTTAATGGACTTGGTGCTTGTTCCATTGGAGTTTTAGCTTCAGTTGAAGGAACTGGAGCATCTACGGATGTAGATGGTGTATCTACGGATGCATTGAGTACATCTCCGGATATAGTATTAACATCTGCGGAAACAGTGTTAATATCTGCTGATACGTCAGTCACTTCTTGAGATTCTAAATCTGGATTTCCATCGGATAGTCCATTAGTTAGTCGTGATGATGGGCCATGATCTGCAACACTTGAAGTGTGTGGAGGAGGTCTTGGTGGATCCGCAGATAGTGGCACTTCACTCATTGTTGGAGGGACATAAGGATAACATGTATCCGTAGAACCTGCCACATTCAAATAACAAGAGTTAAATGAATCTGTTAAAGCATCTATGTCAAACAACCATGATGAACCTATTATAGATTTTGTAAATGATGTTGCATTAAAAGAGACATTAGGTGTTTCTTTCATAATGTGTTGGTGTGGAATGTAAACTTTATTTGATTTAGATGTTGATGAATAACCAATAAAGAAACCATCATAGGATTTTTCTGAAAACTTTCCTAATTGTTCCTTGGTATTTAACACAGAGACATGACATCCAAAAGCTCTAAGATATCCTATAAAAGGAATCCTTTTAAATAAAAGCTGATAAGGTGTTTTGTTATATTCTTTAACAATTAATGTTCTGTTTTGAATAGTACAGACTGTATTCACTGCTTCAGCCCAAAAGGTAATAGGTAGATGTGAATTAGCCAGCATTGTTCTAGCTGCTTCAATGAGAGTTATATTTCTTCTCTCAGCAACTTCATTTTGTTGTGGAGTTCTTGGTGCACTGAATTGTCTTGCTATGCCTTTGTTCCTAGAAAATGTATCTAGAACACAGTTGACAAATTCAAATCCATTATTACTTCTAAGAATTTTGACCTTTAAATCAAGTTGATTTTCAATTTTAGTGATAAACTCCTTTAGTGTTTCTGATGTTTACTTTTATGTTTTAAGAAAAAGACCCATGTGAATCTAGTGAAATCATCAACAATCACCGAACAATATTGCATCTTGCCAATACTCATCACATTGGTTGGACCAAAAAGATCCATGTGAAGCAATTTGAGTGGTGTTGTATTTGTGTTAATTGTTTGGACTTGTGTGACACCTTATGTTGTTTTCCTTTGTAACATGAAGAACAATGAGTAGAACACTAAAATTATTTATTAGGTAGACCAATGACTAAGTCATTTCTTGCCAGCCTATTCATGTTCTACATATTAGAATGAACCAACCTTCTATGCCACAGTTGAGATTCATCCTCTGATGACTTAGAAATCAGGAATGTTTCATTTGATATTAAAGAGGTGTTGTTCATGTCCAAAACATATGTTGTGTCTTTTCTTGGTGCCTTAAGAAGGATGTAATCATCTTGGATTTGCAAACCAGGTTTAAGAATGTAGTAATGATTTTTATCAAATAAAGTGGTATAATTTTGATCACAAATTTAAGAAACACTGAGTAAATTACATTGTAAGTTTTCACAAAAAATTACTTTCTCAAACTTGAGCACATCATTTGTTACAATTACTTCACCTATAAGTTTACCTCCCTTTTTATCCCCACCAAATGCTATAAAAGAAACATTTTTGTGTTTGAAGTCATGGAGGGGAGAACAATTTCCTATCATATGCCTAGAACATCCACTGTCAACATACCACTTGTTGTCAGCCCTCCATGTATGTTCCTGCACATAAAATGAAATCAAATAGGTTGGGTAACCCAAGCCATAATGAGCTTGGGCTGACCAAGTGTGTCTAAGATTGTCACTCCTTCACGAATAAGTCTTGATGATTCAGGTTTGACTTTAGACTCAATTTATTTATTTTGTTTTGTTTGTGGTGGTGAGGACGATTCTGATAGAGATTGAGTTAAGACATTTTGAACTAGTTCTTAGTTACTTCCTCTTTCACCTTTTCTTTGTATGCCTTCACATTTGCTGTTGATGAAGATCCTTTGTTGAAAAAGGTTTCAGCATCCTTTCACTGTGATCTTGATATTTCAATACCCTTGTTAAACTTGTTAAAGAAGGTCTCATCAGCATTTGTTGATTTATCATTCAAGTCTAGCTTCTTGTGTGGTGTCCTGCTTTGAGACTTCTGTTTTTCCTTCTTCTTTGGTTGGGCATTCAAAGCATCTAATGGCTTCTTAGCCTTCTCAACCATTTGTTGTTGTTGAGCATCATCAGAAGCTTTCTTCTTTGTCTTTTCAGCCTTGTTCCTTGGTTGTTTATTTGATGCCTTTGACTCTTTGATGCTCTCATCTTATTATGAATCTGCTTCATTTGTCTTAGATTTCTTCTTCTTAGGAACTTTAGTTTTGTTCATTTTGTTGAAGTAGCATTCTTGAGTTGAAAGATTGTGCTTGTTGCAGATTGCATAATGCTTGTTAAAGTAGCAATTTGAGGTCATACGGTTGTTCATATTGCAGATAGAACAATAGCTGCTGAAGTAGCAATCTTTAGTATTGTGATTGGTCATGTCACACAACTTACACTACTTGTCTTATGCATCACATTCTGAATCAACCTTTTTCTTGTTCTTTAGCTGCTTTTTGTACTCTTTCAGCCCTTTCTCAAGTTTAGCAGCTGACTTTAATTGTTGATGCATAACTTTCTCAGATTTCTTGATTGTTGAAGCTTCAGCTGAAGATTTCTTTACTTTGGATAAGCTTTCAACAGATGTGTGCTTCTTCCGTAGATCTGCTATGGATGACTGTTTAGTCGAACTAACAGTTGTACTCATCCGATGATGATCTACTAATGGTTCTTGAAACTCAACAACCTTCTTCTTCCGTAGAAGATCTGCTGAGGTTGTTGACTTGGTCTTCCTGATCTTTCTACGGAAGTAGTTTTTGCTTCTTCTGAAGAACTTACACTTGCATCAGCTTTAGACCTTTTTGTTATTGGTTGACTCACTTGCTGGTTATTTAGCTCTTGAATCCCAGCATTCAATTGAGCTATTCTTTTATGGATAGTCTTTAACAAGTTTATTTGTTGAGGTGGATAGGGACTTTGATTTCTTCAAGCCCTTTTGGTATTGAAGGTTCGAACACCAAACTTGTTCCCTTACCTTTATCATCACTTTGTTGTACAACATGATCATCCAGCTCATATAGATCATCACATCCATCAAACTCAAAATCTGATTCATCTTGTTGTTAAACTTCCGAATCAATTGATTTAGTTTCACTCACCTCAGAATCATCACCATTTGCCACTTGATTTGATTCAGTTTTAACTGTATTATTGGTGCTTGGCATAAAATGATTTGATAAGCAGTTAGTCATAGAATCGGGTAATGAAGTATAGTTGTTATTCACTAGGGTGGAACATTATGAAAACCCAAACCTAATTTGTTTTGTGATTCAATATGAGAATTTAACAACTTTTCATATTATTAAGATGAAAGTTGAAACTTTTGAAGTTTCATTTTAGTAGATGCATGTTCTGACATTGATATTGTTAAAGATGTAGTCAAATGCTTAACATGTGCCTTCAAATTATAGTTTTCTAAAACAAGTTTATCTAAATCCTTTTGTAAGGATGTGATATTTACCTGATGAAGTTTATGTTCCCTTACATGAGATTCATTTAAAACTAATATTTCTTTCACTTTATTGGCAAGTTGGTGAGCATGAGTTCTGTATCTCTCAACTTCCTCAATGCAGCTGGATGAACGTAACCTTTCTCTTACCTCTTTTGACATCGGTGGCACTTTGTTTTCCATGTTTGCCATGAGTGCTTGATTCTCTTCCAAGACTTCCATCTCATGTAAGCTCCAGTCACAAGTACCATCCTACAGGATGATTAATTCAGTCTCTTGGTTCTTGCTTGAGCTGGTTGTAGATATGCTTGAAGTTGGTGGGGATGAATTGGTGAGCTGAGGCTGCTTGAATTGCTGATGCTGTTGCTATTGCTGATGTTGATATTGTTGCTGAGATGTGAACTGCTGGTTGCATTCCCTTGAGAAGTGCCCATAAAGGTTACACTTGAAACATCTCACTTTAGATTTATCAACTCCTATATTTGTTGTTCTCCCAGGAGCAGATAATCATTTGTTTCTCCACAGATACATCTTTGTCCTATAAGCAATCATTGCCATCTGCCACTACAAATCCATCTCTTCTACTTCATCAGGATGAAGTTCGTTTAGATCTTGCTGGCAGAAATGAGCTGGAGTTAAAGTGCTACCCAGGTAAGCTTGGAAGCTTGAGCTAAAAGCTACAATTGCTGCTTTTTGCTCTTTAGAATCAAGAACCAAATTAGTTTGTTTTGAAATGTTGTTGCTTTTGCTGTTTGAGGATGATGCTTTAGAATTTGAATTCTTTTCATCCTCCTTTTTGCTTTTTGTTTTGTTGTTAGAATGAAATTGAGATGATTTAGCTGGTCTTGATGCATAGAAACCAACTTCCTCATCTTCATCACTGAAAGCCCAAGTTCTCTCATTGTTTTCATTTGAAATGAATGCACTCCCCAGACTTTTTGATTCTTTGAAGTGGTATGGACCAATGGGTGCTTTCATGCTCTTGTTTCTTGTTTTCTTATCAAGTTCAAGAGCTTTAACTTTTGGCCACCAAGGTATCAAGCCCAATGGCTTTTAAGTCAAGTGTGTCTTTGAACATTGATACTGTTTGAGTCCAACTCTCAGGTAGAGTATGGAGCATCTTCTTATTGAGTTCATTATTATCATACTTGAGCTCTAAAATGCTCATATCAGTCACAAGCTGTATAAACCTATGTAGTTGTTGGGGAATGGATTCACCCTCAATATGATGGAATGTCTCATATTGGGACCTGAGTGTATCCTTTCTGATGCTTCTGATTTCATCACTTCCTTCACATAGGGTGTGCAAAGTTTTCCACAGTGAGGTTGCTATTTTATAGGCTTTACACCTAACGAGAAGATCTTCTGGCAAAGCCATAGGGAGCGTACTATATGCTTTGATATCAATCTTGACTTTCTTTGCAACATCAGGTGATAAATCCTTTAGACTGATTAGCTGATTGTTGTCTTTATAATTAGTTCCTATTGCTGGTGGAATATATGGACCTTCTGTGATTGAAGTCCACAAATCAGAATCAATATAATTTACATGGTTCCTGAAATGGATTTTCCATGTTTTGAAGTCATCCTTGTTATCCAAGTTAGGAGGTTGGTAGGTTGATCCAACTGCTGAATTACTCATGTTTAGATAATTAATGACGACCTCTTACTTATCAATTAATTAAGACGGTTATGTCATAATTATTCAAACCTCTTAATAAATTTTCTTTTGAAATTTAAGAATTACATTTAATGTAGGATATGTTCAATTATAGTTGAACAATTGTTAGAAATTGAACAATAACTCAGATCTATGAATTAAACAAGTTTAGTGCAGATTTGAGTTGATCGGGTAATAAAACAGTACCCGTTTGGTTGATGAAATAACTTTAATGATTGCACCAATTTGTTGATTCCAATATCTTATTTAGCTATTAGTTAGCTATATAATTCTAATATGTGAATTAATTGTTCAATAACACGATCGATGATGAGTTGTATACCCTCGAACGTATGAACAGACCCTAAAACAATTTTAATGAAAATCAATAGATCTAACCAAAAAATTGACAGATCTAATGATAAAGACAATTAATCAAACAAAAACTAATGCTGATATATCAACTGATCTAAACTAATTAGTGCTTGGTTCTGATACTACCTGTGAATCCAAGGATCGTCCAGGGAATTATCAACTTAGTTAATGATAAAACAATGATCACGGAAATACCATTGATCATTATTTGATTAATTAATTGTGCATTGATGTACAAGCAACTAGATCATGAAGAACAAACTTCAAACTAACGAAGAACATTTGAATAATCAATGCATGAACAAACACAAAGACATCAAACGTATTTCAATAATATTTGAATAACGATTATAATAATCAAACGATCGATGACAATGCAAATGCTAGGGTGCTAATGCTATTTTGGTGCGTATATATTATTGTGATAGCGATTACGGCTTCTAGGGTTTGATTGTTGTTCTGATGAGTAGTAAACGTCGGCAATCACTATCAAAATTGTGCACCTAAGCTTCATATTTATAGGCTTAGGATTTTACTGATTTGGAACCTATAACTTCGTTATCCGGGTAAGGAGGTTACTCAGAGAATATTCTGATGTGACATTCTCTGACTAAGGTAGAAGTCATCCGTAGATGTTGACTTTTTACTTTAGAGTTTACTTCTATTGACTTGATATACTTGATGAAGTACATCAAGTTGGTCTTCCGAAGGGACTTTGTTTTCCGTAGGAATTATTGTTCTTCCGTAGGAACTTTGTTCTTCCACAGGATATTTCCTCTTCCGTAGGAGCACTTGTCTTCTAAAGTTGTTTTACTTGTTCATCCTTAGCAAGTCAGTCTTCCTTAGGAGTTGTATTAACTTGAAGGGTGATGTTATAAAGCTTCCGCAGGAGCTCCATGGAGTACTTGTGCAGGATCGGGTGAAGGGTTAGCACTTACAACACAGCAACACAATGAGGAGAGTGTATTTAGAACACTT
>BJCO01000763.1:0-15040 GCA_018326465.1 Flaveria floridana | reverse complement strand
GGGGGAGATAGCATACTGGTAATTTCACAAACGCTTTATGTATTTAAGTTGTGTATAATATTAATATAGTTTTGTTTACCATGGAAAAGTCCTCACACTTTCGAATTGTTAATATTGAATAGCGGGGAAACTTGGGTAGCACTACTGGGTCTGACGAGCCCCACCTATGTGACTCGAGGTCAACCGGGTGCACTTTCTCGTATGTACATTTGCCACGACCTGGTAAGTTGTGGCAGGAGGCAAAAACTGTAACAGTCAGCTTCAATTACAAAATCACTATGAATTAATATTTATTGTTAATAGACAAGCTATCTGATACAATACACTACTTATATATATCACAACTGTTAAACTGCTTATGTTTAAACGCCAACTCTTGAACTCACCAACCATTGTGTTGACATTTTAGTATGCTATTCGCAGGTCGGTAACTTAGCTTGCTAGTAGGAGCACAGCACGGGTCCAACATGCATTCTAAGGCTTTAATTTATAAACACATTTGCCTCTCTTTACACTATGGGTTTCAAACATTTGGTTGGCACATGTTTTGCCATATTATGCATTTCAATATTTTAGGTTGTCTTATTTTACAAAACGTTTCCACATGGTTTTAAAGTTTGAACTTTGGTTTGTTTTACGTTAAACATGGCATGTAGAGTCGTTCTGAGTAACTATTGACTGTGATCCTGGTTTCACACGCCTCGCGGTAAAACTCCGCACGTTGATTTTGAGGGTGTGACACTCTAATGACCTCAGAATCAGTCATCTCAATGCTCTCCCACATATCATCCTCCAGATGCATGACCTTAGCCAATGTCTTGACCGATATCTCAAGTAGCTCTCCCTGAACTGATGCTTATATAATCCTCTACTTTGCGTCACAATCCGCCATTCTCCAGAACTCTGATCTATTTCTTATCTATAGTAGGAGAGTCAGAAATAGCATAGAAAATAGGAGATCTCTTCAGCCAATCAATGTCATCTCTATATCTCACAGACTTTGGGTCGTGATTGTTTCGATACGCCACCACGTTTGATTTGGGATCAAACTTTAAACTCCCCATAATAATTGTAGGTGAAACCGAGAATTTGTTAGATCACAGGAGATTACAAAACATTTAAAATGTTATATTTTAATTAGTATTAGCTATTTACTATTTATTATCATTGTAATATTGTATAAATTTAATTTTTCTTTGATTAATTTTTTAATTTAATTTAATTTATTTATTTTATTGGTTTCGCAGATAGTTTCGCATGTCGAAACTATAGTTTCACATGGAGGAAGATAGATTCGTAAGAACTGACGAAACTGAAGAAAAGTACATGAGAGAAGATATTGTTTCGCAGAAAAGACACAATTAGATTCGCATGGGGATGAGAAACAATAGTTTCACAATGAGAAACAGTAGTTTTGCCTCGGAAACTAAAGTTTCACATGGACCCCGAAACTATTGTTTCGCAATATCCGGTAAAAACTATTCGGTGCACACGGGCAGCATGACTAGACAGTTTCGCACAGATCAGAGAACTTTCGTTCAGTTTCGCACCATCAAACCTTAGTTTCGGACATTGAATGCGAAACCCAAAAGTCACCGAAATGTTTTTTGTCTAAAACCCGAACAAACTACATTCCAAGGTTTGAAACGAGTTCAGGAATGAGGTTTACCGGTTCATTTTGCAAGAAACACACCATAAGAATCGGATTCGAAATCATGGAATAAATTCTGTCATTTTTCAAAATAAAATTGGGAATTTCGCAAATGGCAAAACAACCGACGAAACAGGTATTTATACACCACATTTTGGCATGCGCTGAAAATATAGTTTCGCATGGTGAAATAACAGTTTCGCACGACCCACAAAACTATAGTTTCGTTAGCAGAACTAGGTCTACGAAAGAGTAATCTCGCACGACGAAACACTAGTTTCGCACTATGAAATAATAATTTCGCATGAAACAAAATTTTTATGTTATCATTATTTTGTTATTATTATTTTTTAATATAACAAGAAAAAACTTCTCAACCCACTAGAATTGACAAGAAACAAAAGAATAATTTTAAAATAAAGCACCGAGGCAAGGATATCGGACACGCTTTTGCAAGAAATCGACTAAAGAATTAAGGATTGTCGGGATTGCTAATATGGTTGTCCATTTAAACCCATGTCGTATTCTTTTCAATGACTACTTGTAACATAAATTGGGTTTGTTTAAGAACGCTCAAGAATGTTGGTCCCCACAGCCATTCGAAAAAGAACTCATCTCGTCATCATGGTTTATTGAATGTAATCATTGATTTTGTTTGAAATTTTATAGGATGGACATGCGACAGATCATCTGATATCAATAGATGTTCAAGATAATGATGTATAAAGGGTGGATAATCAGAGCTCCAGATCTATACTCACATATAACAGAGGAGATAATTATTTAAGCCAAATAATAAGAGCTTTAGGTCTATACTCACGTATAACAGAGAAGATCATCATTTGAGCATGTGGATGAGAACTTCAGGTTTATACTCATGTATAACAGAGAAGATCATCACTCCAGGTCAATGCTTACACATAGCAGAAAAGTTGGACACACAATTTATTCAAGGCTTACAGATGAGGGAAATTTGAGAATTCAAGGTCAGACACAGACATCAGCCACTCTCAACATAGATTTTGACGAGACATTAGCTTTTTGCAAGAGAAGATGACATGGGAATAAACCTTGTCACTGAGGTTAATTGTTAGTTATGTTACACAATCACAGTCTACTTTGTTTAAGGCCACCGAGCCTACCGGCATATCCCAACACAATGCCTCTGTCCTCCTTTAGACAATATCCATGCTTCTTAAATCCTACACTAAAAATAAGATAAGATTACATACACAACAACATAAAGTGCAAAAAAAGAAAAACATAAAACAATCATGTCTATTCTCCCCTGATATTTCTATTAAAGTGCAACAAAATAACTTTTCTTTTAAACTGAGATACACTTGGGGAAGTGTAGGTTTTGAAGCTTCTTAGCACATGAATTATAAATATTTTTTTTTAATTTTTAATGAAATCAAACACAAGACACTAATGAAATATTTACAAATTGATGCCAAAATTTGCCCTTAAAATGATATTAGACCCAACATGTTGATCAATTCATAAAAACAAGGTTTATAAAAAGTTTTCGTGAAAAGATCGGCCTTTTGACTTTTTGATGTCAATGGGAATAATATCTATAAAATCCTTTTTTTGAGCATCTCGGATTACATTAATTCTTGTTTTAATGTGCTTGGTGCGAGTATGATGGATTGGATTTTTTGCGATTCCAACAGCCGCTTCATCATCATAAAAGAGCGGCGTGTAAAGGAAGTTAATTCTGTAATCCATCATTTGATGTTGAATCTACAACACTTGAAAGCAGCAACTTGAAGCAGCAATTTACTCAGCCTCGCCTGTGGATAGAAAAACTGTTGTCTGATTTTTGTTTTGCCATTAAACAAGGCAATCCCCGAGATATTGACATTCGTCGATAACAGACTTTCTATCAAACTTACAACCTCCATAATTGCTGTCAGAGTACGCATGAAGATCAAAGTTTCCTACCTTCAATGACAAAGGACCCAGTCAGGGAGATCCTTTCAAGTAGCGAAAGATACATTTAACAAATTTCTCATGGGATTCCTTTGGATTGGCTTGATATCAAGCACATTAAAACACAACAAATGTAATATCTGGACGACTCGCTGTGAGATACATGTGATAACTCACCTAAAACTCACTCGATTACTTTGTGCCAATGCAGTAGACCAGTGATGGAACACACCATGTAACACAATTTTCAGGTTGAAAATTCTTTCAACATGGGGCTAATATGACATCCGGTAATTTTCCGTTACCAAACTCCATTAGTACCGTTAGGTCTTTCATACATGTGTCATGAGCACACACTAGTTGTCGTTGAACGTTGGTGACTTAATGAAAATTAATAATGATAAACTAATAATAATCTAGCCAATAATATGATTATTAAGTTATCCTTATGTGTTTACGCGATTTAAATATTATTTGTGAATTTTACCTTGTAACGTGGCAACGTGTTATATAAATTTCATGGATTTGTTGTTAATTGAAAGATGTTTATGATTATTATTGTTGATTAAAAATACTTGTATTTTGTAGTTAAAAACTATTTAAAATATGTTAAAAGACTTATTTTTATAAAATACAAAGATAGGGGGTTAAGTGGTAATTATACTAAGCTAAAACTTACCAAAAATAATCAAAACCCTAGTCCCCAAACCCCATCCCATTCGGGTGAACCTTCCCCTCCCCTTATTCTCACAAAATTGATCAAGAACAAGCAATCCTAGACAATTTTGATTGAGTTCCAAGTGCTTCCAACGTGTAGCAAGCATCAAACCTTGACTTTTACGCGATTAAAGGTCAGATTTTCATTGTTTTCATTGTTCTTGATGCATGATCAACCCTAATTCAAAATTGGTGATGAAAATATGAAATTGATGATGAATCTATGTTAGTATTGTTGAATTGATGTTAGATTGTCTGATAATTTCAAGTATTGATGTGGATTATGGAGTTTTAGATCGTATTAGGTCAAAAGTAGAAACATTTGATTTTGAACTTTCAAGATTGATGAAATTGGTGTATGTTTGATGTTAGTATGATGTTATTGTTTCATCTAATGATTACATTATGATGATTCTTGAACGATTTCATGAATTTAAGCAACATTGTTCATAAGTTACTAAAAGTAATAACTTTTGTATATGAAAGTGTAATGTTTGATGATATTGGGATGTTTTGATGATAATAGGTTGTTACTTATGCTATATGAATGTTAGAATGATGATGATTATACTAGAAATCTAAGAATTTACAATGTAGTTCGTATCTTTCTAAAAGTAGAAACTTTTGGTTATGAAATTGATGAACTATGATGATGGGTGGTATTGAACATGCCTAGATGATAATGTGAGCTTGAATTGGTATATTGTTGATGAATTCATGAATGTAATGAGTCTTAGATAGATTTTGGGATGCACTTTCCCAAAAGGTAAACTTTAATTGTATGAATTCCTGAATACAATGAATTGGGCATATTCGTAACATTAGGATCGTGTCTAAGGTGGTGGAATGGATTAATTGTGTTATATGGATGCTTGTTTGGTTATTTGGTGGTTTGATCACTTTTTGGGTAGACATGGTAATGGATTATGTGGGTTATGATAGGATTATGCTTGGGATTTTTATAGATCATTGTTGAGTATGTTGGGTGGCATAAATTTTGTTAAACAGTTTGATGATAACATAGTTATATGATAATCTAGTTATATGATTATCTAGGTAGACCAAATGGTTGATGAACTGACATACGTGAACAACTTATATGAGAACCATGTATGATGAAATATTATGCGTGATTGAATGGAATTTCAACTATCATGTCACCAACAGGTCAACTGGGTCAATGTGTCTTGTTTTTCCAAAACCTTGAGTCCATGTGTTTATAGAGCACTTAGGGTTTAATGATAATTCTGTGTACACGTACTCATGTACTTACTTGTTCTAGGTAACCTCTGAAGGTTTTCTTTCCTCTCTTTTCAAGTTAAACACTTATATCATTCGTGTGCATATCAGGTGAGTTCAATGCCCCATTTTTATTTACCTCTCTTTTGGGGGAAAAAGCATACTCTACTTTAAACGCTTTACTTTTATAACATGTGTTTAGTAAAACATAGTTTGATATATACCATAGAAAGCCCTCACACTTTCGGATTGTTAATTAAAGAATCTAGCGGGAAATCTTGGGTAGTACTATTGGGTCTGACAAGCCCCACCCGTGTGACAGGAAGTCAACGGGTGCAATATTGTCCTAAACTACTAACAGCATCACGACATGGTATGTCGTGGCGGGAGGCAAACGAACAAACATAGTCAGCTTCGATAGTGAAATCACTATTGTTCTTTACTAATGAAATTATACTAGCTATCTATTCCGATACACTTGTTTATATTACATGTTACTAACGCTATTGTTTCTAATGATTACAAACTCTTGAACTCACCAACCGTCGTGTTGACACTTTAGTATGCTCTTCTCAGGTCGTATCTAGCAGCTGCCCATAGGAGCACGCACGAGTCAAGCATGCTTTATTCAAATATTTTTTTACTTTTGAATTCAACATATACTTACATACTATAGTTTGGGTGCGTGTTTTTGCACAGTTTACATTTAAGTACTTTGTGTTTGAATTATTTACAAAATGCTTCTTCAAATGTTTTAAAACTTTAAACTTTGATTGGTCTTTGAATTAAACGTTGCATATAGTGTCGTTCTAAGTAACTAATGAGTGGGATCCTGGTTTGTTACTTGCCTCGCGGTAAAACCCCGCACGTGAATTTTGAGGGTGTGACAGATTGGTATCAGAGCCATTGGTTATAGGAAACTAGGTTGCATACACAATAGTCTATAGCCGCACACAGTTAGTTAGTTACTCGTTGCATATCCTCTTACTGTATACTCATTGGCATACACATCACATACACTACAGTATGAAATCATCACATCACATACACTACAGTATGAAATCATCATCACCTTTGTCCCCTGTTCGAAACGCACTGGCAAAGGAACCCGAGGTACCTATCATTCCTTCGTTGTCTAGGAGTTATGGTTCTAGACCATCCGTATTTTTGTCTGACGCGTACTTTTCGGACGAGCCGAAAATTGAGCGGTACATGACTAATCCTTATAATTGGGATTGGTATCGCACTACAGTGATTAGGGTGCTAGAAAAGGAGAATGTTCCATGTATGATCCCTACCATGACTAGTGACACCATATTATACCCTCTACCCTGCACACCTTATAGGGCTATCGCTGCTTTGATGGTCCCACATGATCGACTACAACGAGTAGCCGAGGAGAAATTTAAAAGGTTCGACATGTGACAGCAACACCACAACAGAGTGTACGAGAAGATGGAATACTCATTGCTGGATATGAAAGGATGCAGGATGGTCAGACAGGAGATATCTAGGCTCTACGTGGACCGGTTGCTGAGTTCACAGCTACTCTAAACATGACGCGTGATCAAATTCATGATGCTATCGTTCGTATACACAAGTTGGAAAACGAACTCGAGCCTCAGGAGGCCCCAACTAAGGGGCCTCAGGAGGTACCCGAGGAGGAACCAGAAGAAGATCCGTAGGAATATTGTTCTCATGATGAAGTCTAGATCTTAGAGGCTGAGTTCTTGAAAATTGAAGATTGAGGGAAATAAGATTAAGGCCTACACTACGAGTTCTCACGAGTTGGCGACTCTTTGCCCTGGAATGATCAACCCGCCGATCAAACGAATCGAGCTATACCTACGTGATCTAGTTCCTGAAATCCAAAGTATGGTTACTGCCTCCAACCGCACAATAATTCAGTAAGCAATTTGGTTGGCTCATAAGTTGATCGACTAAGCAGTGGAACAAGGTAAACTGCCAAAACGGTGTACGGTGGCTAGTGTACCAGCATGGTGAGTGTACCAGACAATAAACGCAAGTGGGATGGTCCAAACAATAAGGGGTCAACTTCAGGCAACCAGCAGCAGCAACAACCTCAACAACAATCGAGGAAGTTTGAAAACAATTTAGGTTTCAATCAGACCGCCACTACCAACCAAGGACAAGGAGGATACGTGGGAAGGTATTCTAAGTGTAACCGTTGCAACTATCATCACACCGGTAGGTGTGATAACTTCAAATGCCAAAGGTGTGGAAAGTTGGGACACGCGGTGAAGGACTACCGTGGCGAGCTGATGAAAAAACCACAACAACCACAAGAAACTTCTAAGGGTTGTTTTAAGTGTGGGAAAGAAGGACACTATAAGAGAAACTACCCTAATTTGAGGAAAAATGACAATGATGTGGGAAACAATAGGAAAACAACAACAACAATGCAGGGAATGGTGGAAACAAAGTGGCAATAATGGTGGAGCCAAAGAGAGAGCATTAGTTATATGTTCAGGTGAGGCTTTAAATGACCCTACTGCTGTTACTAGTAAATTTCTTGTCAATGCTCATTTTGCTACTGTGTTATTTGACACTGGAGCTGATAGGAGCTATATTTCCACTAAATATAGTAGTCTTATAAATGATATGCCTTCTACCTTAAATATCCCCTATACCATAGAGTTAGCTGTGTTAAATAAATTCACATCACGCATGTTCACAAGGGTTGTAAGATAGAACTGGCCGGAAACATTGTGACAGAGATCTTATGCCCATTACACTTGGGAGCTTTGATGTGGTTATGGGAATGGATTGACTATCCGGGAAGCAAGCAGAGGTAGTGTGTCATGAGAAGATTGTACGTGTCCGTCTTGAGGATGGTGAAGTTCTTTTAGTCAAGGGCAAAGGGTGTGGTGCTGTGATAGGCATCATATTAATCATGAAAGCGCAGAAGATGCTATGTAAAAGTTGACTAGGTATACTCGCCTTGGTGACTGACAAACAACAAGAGAAAAGGAAGATGGAGGATATTCCATTGGTTCATGATTTTCCAGAGGTGTTTCCAGAGGACCTGCCTGGATTACCACCTCATCGCCAAGTGGAATTCCAGATTTAGTTGACTCCTGTTGCAGCCCCAGTCGGTAAAGCACCATGTCGATTATCACCGAATGGATTATGTCTTGTTGGCACAACTTCAGGATTTGCTGGATAAGGGCTTTATCCGACCTAGCTCATCACCTTAGGGAGCCCCTGCTCTTTTTGTTGAGACAAAAGGAGGGCACATTTTGGATATGCATTGACTACAGGGAGTTGAACTAGGTCATAGTCAAGATCCTGTATCCCTTACCTCATATTGATGATTTGTTTGAGCAACTTAAGGGATCCAGTTACTATTCTAAGATTGATCTAAGATTTGGTTGTCATCAATTGCGATTCTGAGAGGAAGACATCTCGAAGATAGCATTCAGGACTCATTATGGTCATTATGAATTCTTGGTCATGCTGTTTGGGTTGACTAATTCACCAACGGTGTTCATGGATCTCATGAACCGCGTGTGCAGACCCTACCTTGATTAGTTTGTTATTGTGTTTATCGATGACATATTGATCTATTCTAAGACCAAGGAGGAACACGAAGAGCATTTACGATTGATCTTAGCACTGTTGAAGACGGAACAACTATATGCTAAATTCTCTAAGTGTGACTTCTGGATACGAGAAGTGTAGTTTCTGGGTCATATTGTGAATGAGAAAGGAATCCATGTAGATCCTACCAAGGTGGAAGCAATCAAGAATTGGATGGTTCCTAAGACTCCTAGTAAGATACGTCAATTCCTTGGATCGGCAGGATACTATCGACGCTTCATTGAGGGATTTTCCAAGATTGTTCAACCCCTCACTGCCTTGACACATAAAGGTACAACATTTAAATGGGGAGAAAGTCAAGAATCAACCTTACAGATATTGAAACAGTAACTTTGCAGCGCACCAATACTAGCACTACCGGAAGGAACAGATGATTTCGTGGTGTACTATGATGCATCCATTCAGGGACTGGGTTGTGTCTTGATGCAGTGAGACAAGGTAATAGACTACGCCTCAAGACAACTAAAGGTACACGAGAAAAATTATAGCACCCACGACTTGGAATTGGGTGCGGTGGTTTTTGCTTTGAAGATCTGGAGACATTACTTGTACGGTACCAAATGCACTATCTACACCGATCACAAGGGTATTCAACATATCTTTGACCAAAAATAACTGAATATGAGGCAATGGCATTGGGTGGAGTTACTGAATGACTATGATTGCGCTATCAAGTATCATCCGGGGAAGGCAAACGTAGTTGCCGATGCACTAAGCTGGAAAGAAATAGCTAAGCCTAGGCGAGTGCGAGCTTTATAACTTACTATCAGCACTCAATTGCCTGAACGAATCAAAGAAGCACAGACATAAGCATTAAAAATATAAAATATTGGGTTTGAATCGTTACGTGGGATGGATAAATAGCTTTGGGTGAAAGCTGATGGGATTCGTTATTTCATGGATAGACTTTAGGTGTCTGTCTATGGAAATCTGAGAAACTTGGTTATGAGTGAGGCACATAAGTCTAAATATTCTATACATCCTGGATCCGACAAGATGTACCATGATCTAAAGGCGCACTACTGGTGGCCTAACATGAAGGCTGATGTAGCTACATATGTGAGCAAGTGCCTGACCTGCTTGAAGGTAAAAGGGGAGTATCAGAAACCATCTAGACTATTACAACAACCTAAGATTCCTATGTGGAAGTGGGAACAGATCTTAATGGATTTCACTACCAAACTACCTCGATCTAATACTAGTTGTGACACAATATGGGTTATCGTAGACCAACTAACGAAGTCCGCTCATTTCTTGGCAATAAAGAGACAGATAAAATGGAAAAGTTAACCTGACTCTATCTGAAGGAAGTGGTCTCTCGACATGGAGTGGCAATCTTAATTATTTCTAACCGTAATGCTCGTTTTACATCGCACTTCTACCAGTCATTATAGAAATCTTTGGGTACGCAACTGGACATGATTACTGCTTATCATCCGCAAACCGATGGACAAAGTGAGTGTACCATACAGACATTGGAGGACAAGCTACGTGCTTATATGATTGATGTTGGGAGTAATTGGGAAGTTCACTTGCCTTTGGTGGAATTTTCCTATAACAAAAGCTACCACACTAGTATTCAAGCGGCACTGTTTGAAGCCGTGTATGGATGAAAATGTAGATCACCAGTTTGTTAGGCTGAAACTGGTGATAGTCAGCTAATAGGTCCTGAATTGTTACACAAGACCACTGAGAAGATTGTAGAAATAAGGAACCGTATGGCTGCAGCGCGCGACAGGAAGAAAAATTATGCTAATAAGCGTGGGAGACCTCTAGAATTTCTGGTTGGTGAGAAAGTCCTATTGAAAGTCTCACCATGGAAAGGCGTGATTCGGTTTGGTAAAAGAGGAAAGCTAAATCCAAGATACGTTGGACCATCTGAGATATTGAAAAGAATAGGTCCAGTGGCATATCGATTAGCCCTACCTGATTCACTGAGTGGAATCCATGATGTATTTCATGTCTCAAACTTAAAACAATGGTTGTACCACTTGAGAAAGCACAAATAGATAAGCAATTACGCTTTATTGAGGAACTAGTCAAGGTGACAGATCGTGAGGTAAAAACACTTAAGCAAAGCAAGACACCCATAGTCAAAGTTCATAGGAACTCGAGACGTGGACCAGAATTCACGTGGGAATGTGAGGACGAGATGAAGCTTAAGTATCCTCAACTATTCAAAAGGATGATGCAAGCATGCGAAGGTACTGATTAAATTTCAGGATGAAATTTCTTTCAACATGGGGATAATGTGACAACTCACCCGAAACTCACTCAATTACTTTGTGCCAAGGTAGTAGTCCAGTGATGGAACACACCATGTAACACAATTTTTAGGATGAAAATTCTTTCAACATGGGGATATTGTGACATCCGGTAATTTTGCGTTACCAAACTCCATTACTATCGTTAGGTCTTGCATACACGTGTCATGAGCACACACTAGTTGTCATTGAACGTTGGTGACTTAATAAAAATTAACAATGGTAAACTAATAATAATCGAAACAATAATGTGATTATAAAGTTATGCTTATGTGTTTACGCAATATAAATATTATTTGTGAATTTTACCTTGTAACGTGGCAACGTGTTATATGTATTTCTTGAGTTTGTTATTAATTGAAAGATGTTTATGATTATTATTGTTGATTAATAATACTTGCAATTTGTAGTTAAAAACTATTTAAAAGGTGTTAAAAAGACTTATTTTTATAAAATACAAGGATAGGGGGTTAAGTGGTAATTGTCCTAAGCTAAAACTTAACAAAAATAATCAAAACCCTAGCCCCCAAACCCCATCCCATTCGGCTGAACCTTCCCCTCCCCTTGTTCTCACGAAATTGATCAAGAAGAAGCAATCCAAGTCAGGTTTGATTGAGTTCCAAGTAGTTCTAATGTAGAGCAAGCATCAAACCTTGATTTTTGCGCGATTAAATGTTAGATTTTCATTGTTCTTATTGTTCTTGATGCATGATCAACCCTAATTCGAAATTGGTGATAAAAATATGAAAATTACAATGAATCTATGTTAGTATTGTTGAATTGATGCTAGATTGTGTGATAATTGCAAGTATTGATGTGGATTTTGGAGTTCTAGGTCATATTAGGTCAAAAGTAGAAAATTTCGATTTAGAACTTTCAAGATTGATGAAATTGGTGTGTGTTTGATGTTAGTATGATGTTATAGTGTCATCTTATGATTAGATTATGATGATTCTTGCACGAATTCGTGAATTTAAACAACATTGTTCATAAGTTACTAAATGTAGTAACTTTTGTATATGAAAGTGTAATGTTTGATGATATTAGGATGTTTTGATGATAATAGGTTGTTACTTATGATATATGAATGTTATAATGATGATTATCGTGCTACAAATCTAAAAATTTACAATGTAGTTCATATCGTTCTAAAAGTAGAAACTTTTGGTTATGAAATTGATAAACTATGATGATGAGATGGTATTGAACATGTCTAGATGATAATGTGAACTTGAATTGGTATATTGTTGATGAATTCATGAATGTAACGAGTCTTTGATAGATTTTGGGATGCACTTTCCCAAAAGGGAAACTTTAATTGTATGAATTTTTGAATATGATGAATTGGGCATATTTTTAACGTTAGGTTTATGTTAGTATGTCCATTGTTGGTGTCTAAGGTAGTGGAAAGGATTAATTGTGTTATATGGATGCTTGTTTGGTTATATGGAGGTTTCATCACTTTGGTAATGGATTATGTGGGTTATGATAGGATTATGCTTGGGATTGTTATAGATCATTGTTGAGTATGTTGGGTGGCATAAATTTTGTTAAACAGTGTGATGATAACCTAGTTATATGATAATCTAGTTATATTTTGATCTAGGTAGAACAAATGGTTGATGAAGTGATATACGTGAACAACTTATATGAGAACTATTTATGATGAACTATTATGCTTAATTGAATGGAATTTCAACTATCATGTCACCAACGGGTCAACTGGGTCAATATGTCTTGTTTTTCCAAAACCTTAAGTCCATGTGTTTATAGAGCACTTAGGGTTTAATGATGGTTCTGTGTACATGTACTCATGTACTTGCATGTTCTAGGTAACCTGTGAAGGTTGTCTTTCCTCTCTTTTCAAGTTAAACACTTATATCATTCGTGTGACCATCAGGTGAGTTCAATGCCCCATTTTTATTTACCTCTAGCATACTCCACTTTAAACGCTTTACTTTTATAACATGTGTTTAGTAAAACATAGTGTGATATATACCATAGAAAGACCTCACACTTTCGGATCGTTAATTAAGGAATCTAGTGGGAAATCTTGGGTAGTACTACTAGGTTTGACAAGCCCTACCCGTGTGACTTATTGTCCTTAACTACTAACAGCATCAAGACTTGGTATGTCGTGGCGGGAGGCAAACAAACAAACATAGTCAGCTTCGATCACGAAATCACTATTGTTCCTTACTAATGAAATTAGACTAGCTATCTATTTCAATACACTTGTTTATATTACATTTTACTAACGCTATGGTTTCTAATGATTACAAACTCTCGAACTAACTAACCGTCGTGTTGACACTTTAGTATGCTTTTCGAAGGTCGTATCTAGTAGTTGCCCATAGGAGCATGCACGAGTCAATCATGCTATATTCAAATATTGTTTTACTTTCGAATTCAACATATGCTTACATACTTTAGTTTGAGCACGTGTTTTTGCACAGTTTAAATTTAAGTACTTTGGGTTTGAATTATTTACAAAACGCTTCCGCAAATATTTTAAAACTTTTAATTCTGATTTGTCTTTTATTTAAACGTTGCATATAGTGTGGTTCTAAGTAACTAATGACTTGGATCCTGGTTTGTCACATGCCTCGTGGTAAAGCCACGCACATGAATTTTGAGGGTTTGATAATGCAATAGGGATCCGATCATAGAATGATATCAGTGAGCATCAACTGGCTTTTGAGTATCATCAGGGTAAGGCAAGTTTGAGCAGAAAATGGATTAAGCTCGAGAGAAGCATCATGCATGTTGTACTTCGATAGGATTTCTAGAATGTATTTCTCCTGATTAATGAGAATTCCATCTGTCTTTTGTTTGACCCGTAGTACTGAGAAGAAGCACATCTCCCCGATCATACTCATTTCAAAGCGCTCTTTCATCACTTCTCCAAACCCTCTACACAGCTTCTCATTTGTTGATCCGAAGATGATGTCGTCGACATATACTTGAACAATGAGCACCTCTCTATTAACCTCCTTCTTAATCAAATTCATGTATATAGTTCCACGTGTGAAGCCTTTGCCTAGGAGATATTGTGTTAGGGTTTCGTACCAGATTCTAGGGGCTTGATGTAATCTATATAAGGATTTTATCTAGTTTGTAAACTTTCTTAGGAAAATCTGGATCTGTGAAACCCGATAGCTGACAAGTATAGATCTCTTCATCAATAGCTCCATACAGGAATGCACACTTGACGTCCATCTAAAAGACTTTGAAGTTTTTATGAGAGCAAGGAAAATCCGAATGGATTCAATCAGGGTGACGAGGAAAACACCTTAGTGTAATCAATCCTCTCCTCTTGAGTAAAGCCTTGAACAAACAGCCTTGATTTGTGTCTAATCACAACTCCATGGTCATCTGGTTTGTTCTTGAATATCCATTTGCACAAGATTCATAAAAGATTGATGCAAGCAGTAAATACCGCCTAGCAACGGTTTACTACCCTTAATACACATGACTTAGAATCCGTTTAATAACATCATCCCCTTCAAGTATCCAACTTGAAATGATTTAGGTGAATCAATCATTTATCCTTTTGTTACAGATGTCATGTTAAATCCAAGGACACAGAATGATCATTCCTTGTTGATTTAAC
>BJCO01000762.1:0-13738 GCA_018326465.1 Flaveria floridana | reverse complement strand
AAAGGGGGAGGTGGGAATGTGGCGACGGGAATGGAGCAGAGGTTGTTGTGGGGAGGAGTGGGGTGTGGGTATTTGGGGAAGAGGGGTTTTAGGGGAAATGAACTGTTAAGAGGTTAGAAGAGGTGTGAAGACATTGTTTCACCTCTTCTCCAAGAAGAGGTCACACAGACGTTTTTTAATGAAACCTCTTCAAAAAAACAAACACTCTGCAGACTTCAAACATCTGCCCGCCTATTTTTGGCGCAGACAAAAGAGCTTTAGAAGCTTTTTTTCTAAAAAACAAACACCACCATAGTCATCCTCAAGTTATGGTAGCATCAGCCTAGGAGGAGTTTGTAAGAGTTATCTTAAAGTTTTATGTTAACTAAAGATCTTTCAGCATGCATTCTGAAGTGCAATGAAGTTATTTCGGAAGTGTCAAATCTTCTGAAGCCAAAGACATAAATCTTCCGAAGCAAAAAATGAAGTCTTTCAAAGCTTCAATACAAAGTCTTCCGAATCTTGAAGACTAATTTCTTCCGAATACAGAGAACACATGCTTTATCTAACATTAGTTTTGACAAAAGTTGAACTACTTTTTGTTGCCATCTTTAAAGACTCACCAACTTATACATGTTGATGATTATCTTCATCATTTTGTCAACTGTACATTATGGGATTTGAGTCTGTAACTTTCCACACTTGTACTTTTATCATTTTTATAATAAAATAAGATGTGAGCTATGTCATTTTATAGTCAATTGTCAAAAGGCAATCTTTTGACTTTACATTGATCTTGTTATCTAGATTAGTGTACAACTGGCATCAAAGTATGGCCAGTTGTAGTATAAACCATCTCATGTAACCAGTCTTAGGATTAAGCCTTGTAATAATTATAAAATACTTGAGAGTAATATATATCATCTTTGAAAACCATACTTGTTTGTTTAGGTGTTCTTACTTTTGTTCTTTGTTTCTTTAGCCTGGTTCCATATTTGATCTATTAAGTGTTGTTTTCTCCACCTTATGAAACTATTGCATAACCATAACCGGTCCTGCAAAATATCTTTAAAAATTTGACGTTGTCACTCAGTATCTTCTCTGGAATTATTCATGGTGATAAACTCGGATTCCATTAGGGATTTAGCTATAACAATTTTCATGTATGACTTCTAAGCTATAACAACACTCTATATGTGAACTCACACACTTGTTGATTTGGAATCCTTTATATATGATATCCAATTAGTATCATTATAACCTTCAATTATAGTTGGACCTTGGTTATAATGTAGTCCATAATATGATGTGTATCTTATGTACCTTAGGTAAAAAGTCACACTTTTCAAATGTTTAGCACTTGTATTGCTTGTGTGTCTACTTTATATATTTACAACATACACTAATTTAGATCATGTACATGTAACATGACATATTAGACTGTTATTAACCCTAGAGTACTCTAACTAAGTCACACCATCAGAAGGGACAAGAAGAAGAAGAAGTACAAGGCATCCACCTCTGCACCTCAGGATGAGTCAGAACATCCAAGAGTTTGATTAACCAACTCTACTAAAAGTAGAGTCTCTTACTACTGAGAGACCCATCTTGTCCTGGTCTTTCTCTACAAACCTAGACAAATGGTATGTCATAAGAGATTAAGGAGGTCAAGACATATACTTCCGGCCAAATATGCTTGACCTTCCTCTGCATGATCTATTTGACATGAGGAGGTACTTTAAGAGTTTGAGGAATCCGGACCAATGGATGAAGAAAGGAATGACCCTAATTCTGATGAGGACTGTAAACAAATAAAGATCAAGACTTAAAGTCATCCTCAAGTTTGGGTAGCATCAGCCTAGGGAGAGTTTGTAAGAGTTACTTATAGGCTGATGCAAACCAAAGAGCTCTCAGCAAGCATTTTAAAGTACAAAGGAAGTTAATTCGGAAGATTTGACAATTGCATAAAAAAATTCACTAAGTGTCAAATCTTCCAAAGCCAAACACCAATTCTTCCGAAGCCAAAGATGAAGCCTTTTGAAGATTCAAGACAAAGTCTTCTGAAATCAGAGAAGACATGTTTTCTCTAACATGATTTTGATAAAAGTTGAACCACTTTTCGCTGCCGTCTTTGAAGACTCACCAACTTATACAAGTTGGTGATATCCACATACTTTTGTCAACTGTAGCTTAAGGTCTTAGAGTTTGTAACTTTCTACTTTTGTACTTTTACCTTTTTGTAATAGATAAGGATGTGAGCTATGACATGTCATAGTCACTAGTGAAAAAACAATCTGCCTTTTGACTTTACATTGATTTTATTGTCTAGATTAGTGTTCCAGCTATCCTTCAAAGTATGGTTGGCTGTAAGATGTAGTATAAAGTATCTTATGTACTAGTACTTAGTACTAAGCCTTGTAATAATTATAAAACACTTGAGAGCAATATACATCTTTCTTAAAAACCAATTACTTGTGTTTTGCTTGTGTTCTTTACTCTAGTTCATTGTTTCATTTGCCGGTTCTCTATTTGATCTGTTACGTGTTGTTTGTTCTCTCCAACCTTATGAAACTGTTGCATAACCCTTAATCGGTCTTGGATAGTTACTCTTAAGGATCTTAGTATAAGTATTTTATTCATTTAAATGTCACTTGTTCAATTTACATAATGTCGTTATAAACTTTTTAAAGGGCGTTGAACCAAAATCAATTCTAAGTGCAGAAATGTGATTTTTTTTACAAAACTTGTACACATAACCTTATCGATGATGTATAAGTTACTCACTTTATTTTTATATGGCAAACACTAGATGCACATGTATCATATGGGCGTTATGATCTTTTGCTTAATATTAGTTTTGAAGCGAACGCCTCTCTATACTAATATAACACAAATTTTTATTATTGTTCCTTTTAAAGTATGAAAAATGTTTACAACTTATTATGGTAAGATCTTGTAGTCAAATAATATCCGGTGTATATAGAATGTTCCCTATTATTCTTATAAGGCCATTGGTAGTCGTCTCGTTTCTCTCGTTTTTTCCTGGGTGACACATCAGTGGCACGTCAGTTTTTTCCCGTTTTGTATGGTTTTTGTCATACTTTTCTCCATCTCCCCATTTTTTGGCAAAAGTTAAAATGAGAGACATGTGCAGTCGGTGGTGCCCAGTGAATTTTCACCAGGTTTTGGGGATTTAGGTGTAAACGAATATAGGGGTGATGTTGCCACTTAGGGTCACGCTTCCTCACCCTCCTCTGGGCTCGACACCATCTCCTCTAAAGTTGAGGATTCAAGTCATGTACGAAGTAAGAGCGTAGATTTAGAAATAGAATTAAATCTTGTCCTTTGCTTTTCTTAAAGAAATCAATTTTGTAATGGGTTTGGGCCAAAGCTTTTAACAAGCAACCAAAAAGTTAAAGGAGATCTGAGCCCACGATGGGATGAGCGAAGGTAAGAGTGTCGTCTTGTTGCTTTCGAGATTCAACTTCGTTTCAGAAATCCTGCAACTCGATCACTCGAACCAATGTCTTTAGGTCGCTCATAGACTTCACTTCCTTTTCAACTCTCTGGAAGCTTCCATTCACAGCAATTTCATTCTAATCTCACCATGATGTCCCCAAACTATAGTCCCGATGATCGAGCCTCTTCTCACACGGCTAATTTTAGGTATATTTTCTTTGTTGATTTCGTATCAGTTATTATCTGGTGGTTGAATTTGGCGAATAATGACCTGAATCAGCCCTAATTGGTTGCTGCTAATGGTTATTGAGAGTTTGAGAGAAAATGACCTAATAGTGAATGTGATATTGTATTTGTGTATAGGTGTTGTTGATTGAGGCTTTATGAGAGTGAAACAGTTTTGCTTTGTGCTTATCATCTATGTGTTGAGTTGATTTTGATCTCTCACATTTGTCAGTATCTACTGAGGTCTATCTGATTTTCTGACATGTTATTAGGGCTACTAATGGGAGACTAAGCTTCAATAAGCTAATCATTTTAATCCGATTGCAAATGTTCTGTTCTTTTAGTTCATTATTATTGTTTAGTGTAATACTGTAGTGGCGTTTTCTGTATTGGTTGAATAAATGATCACACATGATACATCTATTGAAAGATGTAATGTTAAGTTGTTAACTAGTACTTATACTTGAATGTTCCGAATTTCAATCACAGTTGAAAGATCTTTTAAGAAATCCAGTTTTCTTGGGCTTGTTTGCAAATCTAATTGTGCTTTTGTGATACCTTTAGCTGGTTGAATCGGGTGTTCGTTTGTATTATAGTGTACATTTGGTATTGTTATTGTTAATAAAAGTATATGTACAAGTCCTATGTTAAAATTGTGGCCTCTTGTTGCTTTAACTGCTTAATGTGTGTATAACAGGCATACTCCCTTGCAAATAATTCATGTCATTGGAAACTTCTTGAGGATATGGTCAGTGTACTCAATGTACAGATATTTGTCTCAGACAGGAGCTGCTGTTGTACTTTTTATTTTCAGTTGTGTACTTCCATCATCAATTATCTTTTTAGTTCTACAAAAGCCGTGGAGGGGGAGACCACTGTCAAATACACAGGTAAGGTGAATTTATCTTCGAATGAGATAAGATAGCCTCTCAGGATCTCAAGGCATATCCTGGTGTAGAAGTTTGGTTTTCTTCATTTACAATGGTCTTTTCTAAAGTCAAAATCCTTACTTTCAGGTGGTACCTTCTGTTATTAATGGTGGGATTACAGCTTTATACTATATCTTGTGGGGGATTGGCCTCAAATCCTGTGGTCCTGTTAGGTAGGATTCTCTGCCTGATAGTAGTAAACCGTGTAATGGCTATATATTTCATTGATTTTGTTGCGTTTCTTGAAGCTCATGGGTGCAATAGCAATTCTCAGTGTTGATTGTGCATAGGATATGTATGTTGATAGATACAAGTATAGCTAAACATCAAACTACTATAATTAGTACATCTTTTGGGAAATGGACAAAGTTCCTCTTAAGTTGAGATCAACATCCCGTTGATTCACAAGAAAATGAGTGGGTTCCTAAATCCTATCTAAATTAAAATAAGGTCCCATTGTGGGCCTCACAATATTTTTGTGATAGAACAATAACATGACTAGTAATGTTAATCTCAGCTTTGGAGGATTCTAATCCATTGGGATATACATGGTTATTAAAAAATATAAGAGTACAGGACTTCATATGATTTTTAACATTGAATCGTCATACTAATGCTTACAATCTGCCACTAGTGCCTTACTTCTTGTATAATTGAACTTTTTAAAGGTATAATGTTCTCTAGTTCTACTTCCTTGACATATATCTAGTCGGCTTGGGACAGCTGCAGCAGGAATACAAATATTTTCCAAATTTTTTGAGTCCTAAGTTTAATTTCAGGGCTATTTTGGCGGAGTATTCAGGTGCTGTTCTTGGAGTTCTTTCGGCAGCATTGTATGGGCGCAGAGGGCATATGTTGAAAAAGGTAAATATCACATGTAGTTAATTCCGATTACCATAAGTCAGTGTGTGTAAACTCTGATTGTGTTTGTAAGACCTTTTCTTCTCATCCTGATAGTGAAATAATTAGAAGTCTTTTTTTTGGGTAAAACATGGCATAGTACTTTAAGTCTTATCTTTTTCCTAAGCAGGTTGGTGGGCTTTTAGCAATGTTAGCTTCGTTCTACTTCTTGTCTCAAGGATGGGCCATGGCCACATATTCTCCATTCTATATCCTCTCACTAATTGAAATTTGATACTATATGTAAAATTTGTTATCATGTGAAGGGGCACGTGTATTACAGTTATTTCACTCTCACCTAAAATAAAAATACCTACAAAACATGTTTATGCTTGATGATAATTACAGTTATTTCACTCTCACCTAAAATAAAAATACCTACAAAACACGTTTATGCTTGATGATGGACTTAACTAGGAAATACCATTTAGTGAAAACCGTGCCAGCGAGGGTCAAACAGAACAATCATTGGATATGAAGAGCATGGTAGCTCCTATCTTTGCTGGAATCTTATCAGCATTGAGAAGGGTAATTGCAAGACGTATCTCACTCAAGGTATTTACTTAATTAAAAACATTTTTGTGTAACTTCTAATTTCCCATCTGCCGTCACGATGGAGTTTCTGAACTACTAGATTTTTTGTTTTCCCAGAATCAACTGAAAAGGAGGCTTCATGCTATAACAATTGCATCTGCAACTTGCTTTCTCTTTCCTGTGGCCATGTGGGACATGATAGTAGTAAGTTTAGCTACATGTATTGCTACCTTTACCGGATATAAATCATATAATGAATTAATGATATATTACTCGTTTTTACCACTCAGTATAAGTTTATCTACATGTATTGCTACCTTAACATACAGGGTTCACCCAAGGTGGAATTGCCATTTTCTGCTTGGGCTTTCTCAAGTACCATTCTATTTGGCATAATCTTAATATTTTATGTCGACAGCATTGCTGAGGAAAGGTATGCTTTATCACTATATGTTTTATTTTCATTTGGCGTTTTTTGAGGTATATTTATAATATTATTATTTTTTAGGCTGCATATGGTTTTCTCCTCTCCAAGACATATAATGGTTGCTGGAGGATGCTTGATTGTCATGGAGATTATTTACAAAATGGACTTCTCATTACCCGGCTTTTTGATCTGCTGCACATTGTTAGGATTTGGTATGTAGAAGGATATCACTTTCAAATAAATAGATTTCAGCGGTTACGTTTTCTAAATATTGTAGTTTTTATTGTTATAGCCATTTTTACTTTAATGTTGTAGGAATATATGAAGCAACGTCGTTGGATCATGGGAAAAAAGATAATGTTCATAGTGCTGATATTACAAATGGGATTTTTGAGGACCAAAATCAGAAATCTCCTCTTCCAACATGAAGTATGCGAGACTCACAGGTTTTTTAGTTGGCATCTTTAGAAAAAATAAATGTTTGTAACCATGTTTGCGGGTTGACCTTATAAAATGTATATTTTTAATCTTTTTATTCTAATTTTAAATTGGTTGAAGGTATAATTAAATTGATCAACCCAAATACCATATGTTTATTAAACAGGTTAGAAAATACATGTTGTATGGATCGTAATGTTATAGTTTTGTTGCAGAATTGTTGTTATGTCCGTCCACATCACAAGAGAATACGGGAAGCAAAAAATGTTGCAGAATCAGTGATTCGTTTATTCTTAAGGATAAGTTACAGATGCAGTGCACAGCTTACAAGTCTAATCTTTCTTATGGAGATGGGTATGTCTACTTACAATTTCAACCTTCCCCACCTTTTTATGTCAACAAATATATGCATCTTGTTGGAGAAAAAGTTCATGTACAAACAGTTGCTTCTGTAATGAATTTTCCATTCTGTCATCATTCTTAAATTAAGGTAATCTTGTTTTTTCTGGTCATACATCTACGTTGATATTTATATATATAGATTGTTGTTTAAAACATAACTAGTTTTAACCGGAGAACTGTGAGAACTACATAAACACTTGTACATGTTATTTTAACTATGATACCTAAGATGGTTATGTAACCGACTAACCGTATAATCCACAATCTCTCTCTCATTATATGTGGTGAGCAATGGTCACTGCATACAAATGTATATGTTGTGGTTACGGATCTTTACTGAATGCGAACTTTTTAGTACTTAATCGTGGAATGGATAGGAGTGAATAATCACAATTTATGGAGTGAATAAAACATAAGCAGCAGCTCGAACCATGCATTATCAAGGGCTTAAAAATGGGTTTCCTTTGTTTCCTATTTATTTTAGGGTTTTCATTTGATAAAACTTGTATTAAGTGGTGACTGGCTAATTGGGTGTATAAATAAACTATGCTAGTGGCTCCGTACTTAGCCATCAAACCAAAACCCTTAAAAGGTAGATTGAGTTAGACTGGAAAAGCTTGAAATATGAATTGAATTGAATTTGAATTTCATTTCAAACATATCAAATTTTGAATTGAATTAGCATTCAATGTGGAAGGAAATTGTAGCGTGAAAGCCACTGTGCGGTGAAAGAGGGCGCCAAAGAGGCCCACCAAGCCCCTAACAGGCGTGAAATATTGAAGAGACTCACTTTTGACAATTTTTAACTAAGAAAGGTTTTAAAACCATTATGTTGCTTTAAAAGGATTTTAATAAATTTATATTTGCTTAGATGACATTTTAAATGAACAAACCATTAAATATAGTCGTAACTAATATTCATCCTTTTCAACATGTTTGTAATAGTTTTAACCACAACCAAACACAAACAAATGCATGATATATAAGTGTTTTACTACGTCAATAAACCCAATGCTTCTTGGGTGAATATACAAGTATACCTGATAAAAATAAATAACAAAAAATATCACTAAAAAACATAAGGTTTTTACCGATAGACTCGCTAGGGAAAGAAGGCAACATCGATGATCTGTCGGTGATTTTTCATCGAAAAAAAGGCATGGGTGATTCCATTAGTAACAATTTACCATGGGATCACCAACAAAAGCTTCAATGACAAATTAATGTTTGTTATGATGGCAATTTCGTGGCATATGCACCAGTGAATCACCTACGGAAGTTACTTAAGAAAAACAAATATAGAAAATTTTATCATCAGTTCGTCTTTAACCATAGAGGAATTTTCTAAACCCTTTTTCTGTTTTGTTTAGATTATTAGTGAAATTAGTCGTTTGTCCATCGGTGATAATTGTTTTTTTCTAAAAATGTGTTAAAGGATAAATATGCTTTACACAAATTGAGAAAAAGAATACATTATTCTTTTAAATAACATTTACACATCAGAAGTTCTGGTATAAAATATTTTCCCTTATTTTTTGATGTTTTTTTTTCTTTCTAAATTTCAACACAACTCAATAAACCAATCACTTTGTAGCACTATGCTCATCAAGCCATGTAATAATATCGTTAAAAACACGAAGAATGACGTCATCAGGTTCACCTTCTAGAAGGGCATGACCACCATCCTCATATAAGTTAAGTTTCTTATCTGAACTCTTTGCTTTCTCATACAATGTTTTACTGACAGAAGGATCCGTCACTATATCACCTTTTCCATGCAGAATCAACAATGGCAATGAAATCTGCACACCATATAACACAAAACACATGAGATAAAAAAAAAAACATACCCAATATATCCCACTAAAAAACATAGTCTGGAACGGATAGGTGGTTGCGAATCTTTCCTCTATCTTAAGAGATAAAAAAACCGTTTCCAAATAGACCCCCGACTCGAAAACATGAGTCCGCCTATCAATTTTCCAGTCCGAACCGCATCCACCCCCTCAGAAGGAAACCCTTAATTGCGAAAATGTCCTGCTCATCCCAGAGCAATTTTAGCTCCGAGTGAGACTCAAACCCACGGCCTCCTATTTCGGAAGTCATGAGAGTACCACTAGGCCATAAGGCTTCGTGATGATTATTTGATTATTTACGATCAAATCATCAATTTCTTACCAACTACTTAACAACCCAGACATAATTTGTTTAATCAAAGTATTTAAACTAGTCAAACAAGTTGTCGGGTTGTATTCAGTTGAATATATAAAATATAACTTTTGTATTTTAAACTCTAATATTACGGGTTGGTGGGGCCGCCTTTTAATCAACGCCCAAACCTAAATATGACCTGTTTGTTAAACAGGTTAGGGGTCAACCCATTTGGACACAATGTTAACTAGTTTCCTTATGTATCATGTTTATGTCATGTCAGGATTGTCACCCCTGTTTTTTCCACTCTGTTATTTAGTATCACATAATCAAGAAAACATACATTTTCAAGTTGATTTTCGATGTCTTGGGTCGTGTTTAAGAGCTCCATAGCTGTTCCCAAACGCGGTCTGTCCTTGTAAGCAATAACATTATAGCTTGTCTGCATACCATACGTCATACGATAAATATTAATAGAAGTTTTCAATAACTGATCACGTAAGTTAAAGCAGCAAGTTTTAAACAAACCAGAGGCTTCTTTATCGGGTCTCTGAATGCCATATCGCCTAGATCCTTTTGTGGAACAAGTTTATACTTTGGGAGAACTTTTGCAACACCTATGAGAAATTGCTTTACTGCCCATGGTGGCACAACATCATCTGCAATCTACACATTTTTTATTAGTTACGCTGTCTGTAAACATGTTTTACTGTAGTACATATGAAGAACAGTGCGAATAGTACTTTGCACATAGGCGCAACAAGGACCGCACCATTCCAAAAGTCGGGCTGCTTCAAGTGCACCTTTAGAGCCAGGGCTCCACCCATCGACTGCCCCAACAAGAATCTTGGAAGATCATGTAAGTCGGGATTTTCTACGACCACAGAAATTATATAATGAATTTAGTTAATTGTATTAGCATCCAAATATAATATGAACCCGTGGAGGTTATTTATATTAATGGGTTGTTTAATGTGCGTTTTGAGAGTGATTTATGATCATGAATAAGCAGAATCAGATAAGATAATGAGTTTTGAAACATGGAAGTTGTCCATCCCTTATAATCTGATTAGTACAACTTGAAATCACAATGATCAGAAAATCAATTTCAAAATGCAAGTCCACACACCTCCTAACATCTCTAAAGATTTGACGCGTACCTTTAATTTTTGAGTAATGTTCAATGACATCATCGACTAGACCATCAAAGCTTGGAATATAGCCATGAAGACCTTCCGAAAGACCAAATCCAGGTAAGTCCATGGCCAAAACTGCATATCCAGATGAAGCAAGCTTTCTAGCAATTCCTGTAAAAAATCACAATACTTGATGACAATCTAGAGTTCCTCAACAAAGTCTTTAAGCATTTAATTCTTTATCTTTTGGTAGCCCTGATAATGTATTACAAGAAACTCACGGGACTAACAATAATCTGCTAACCAATGAGATTAGGTAAAAGGCAACTTGTGTTGATCAGGTGGCCTTAAAGGGATTAAAAGCGGAAAGCCAGTGAAAGTTGGATTCAAACCTAAGACCTCTGCTAGAGGGAATCAAGTGTTTACCACCATACCTCCCCTTGGAAGGTTTTAATCATTTGATTGCACTAGTTGGTATAAACATGTTACCTTCAAAGAAAAACGTGCACGTATCTCCATAACCATGGCAGAAACAAATCACTGCTTTGGGAGAACCCGTCTCCGGAAGCCAACTTTTTGTGAAAATTTCTACCCCTTTAGAGTTCACCTCATATGACTAGAAAAAAAACAGAAATTAAGTAATACCATCAGCACTAAGTTGAACATTCTTTAGGCTCTAAGATGAAGTAGTTGAATGATAACATAAAAGTTTAATGTTTTTACCTCCTTTGTCTTCAATCCATCATATTTTGTCTACAAAACATTAAACAATAATCAGCAAGTGTTAGTTGAAAGGTATCTGGCTCTTTCACAGGCTACAATACTTGCATCAACCAACAATTCAACATCAAATACGTAATTTTAACATAAAAATCCAAACTTTTTCTCAATATAGCTAGGGCTGGCAAAAATAACCCGAACCCAAATGGCAAAATCGTAAATCATTCACGGGTTTGGAGGGGTATTTGGGTATGGGTCTGGGTTCAGCCCGGTTTAAGATGGGTATGGCATTAAGTTACTTTGCTTACTCCTTTGCAGATACCAACCTTTATCCTATTAATTGCTCAAAACCCTTAACCCTAAACAATTAAAAGCAATAATTCATGCACACCCACATGACAATTCACACATAAAATAGCCAAATTACCTAATATAATCAAAATCCCAATTATAATTTACTCAAACAGTGATACAATTTGGGGATAATTTCATTTCTGAGAGTTCATGATACCAATTGTTGTTGCTGCAATAAAAGCATGAAACAAGATCGATCCTTTATGTGCATTAATTGCACACCGCTACACCACATGTGTTTTCCGTTGTTCTTTCTTTTACACCATATCAATCCATAAATAAATGCATTCAACAACATCCCACCAATCAATCAATAGTTCAATACATAAATCCACCAACACCCAAATCAAATCACCACACTCCAAACACAAATCCAACAATTACCTTAAACAACAGATGATCAATGTTAAGCTGAACATCTTTAAACGCCTCACGAGCACGACGCCTCTGTTTCACATCATCCATATTAGCATTCAGTATCTCCTGCAATTCAGGAGTCAATTCTTCAACCTTCAACATATTAACACCTGCAATTCCTCTTCGTCTTCCTTTCTTCGTGGATGAAACTACCACCTTAACCCTAGAATCTAACGCAACCACCAAGAATTCAAAAGGGTCGTTTCAATCGGGTCAGAAGAAGAATTTGAATCGCGAGATTTATGAAGATATGAGATGATGAGGTTTTTTGCTATGATTATTACCGTGAAACCCCGTTGGAAAGTTTCCAATATTCAATGCCATATGTTGATTAATTTATTATTATTCGATTATCCTTTTGTTGTTCTAGAATCAAATCGGATTCTAGATTGATTGATTCAAAATCGACGTGATGATTTTGGAATTGAATTCCTGTTTTGGGGGTAAACTACAAAATCGGTTGTTGTACTATAGTTAAACTTGCAACATCGTTATTAGACTTCCGTTATGTTCACGAGTAAACTTAACGACTGAAAATAAATAAAACATTATTTCCTTTTTTTTTCTTTTCTTTTTTTTCTCTTCTTTGCTATCTTTTTGTTTTTTTCTGTGGATTTTCTTTAAATAATTGATTTTAAGCTTTATCTTTCTTTCATTTTCTATCTTTTCTTTTCATTAGTGACCTCATGAATATAAATTTTTAACTTTCCATCCATTAAAAAAAAACTCTAAAATACAACTTCTTATTTCTTGCCTCCCACTTTTTTTATCTCTTTAAATGAACTCGGGAACATAACGTTCAGAAAGAGTTCAAAATTGCAAATCACGAAAAATTGAAAAAACTTTTAAATTAAATCTAAACTTTTAATTTAGTTATGATCCATGGTTTTGAATTATTTTAAATAAAAAGTAGTATAAATTTATATTTGTGTGTGGTTCTTTTTAACATGATAACGGATCTTGGAATTTTAATCAAATCAATGACTTAGATTTGATTTAAAAGTTTTCTAAATCTCTTTTACTTTTCAAACGAACTGTATGCATTAGACTTATAAGTTGACATGTTTGATCACTAAAATCATCTTTCATTACAGCCTACAAGTATAAACAAATTAAACTAACTCGTAAGCTATTCAAGATTGGTTTGTTAAAAACTTAATAGAGTCAAGCTTAAATGAGATTGAGCGCGTTCTTCATATATCAAGCTTGAGCGACTAACAAACTTTTATTTTTTCTTTTGAATGATAAACTACACTACTTCTACTTCTAAACTACCCAAAAAGAGTTTACTTTATGGTTAAATGTACACCCAATACCTTCAATATAAGAGTGTGAGGCTAAAGAAGTCTCTTATTTATGTAATTTTTATTTTAACTATTCAATATATTTATATAAATAATTATTATTTTGATCGAAACAATTGAATAATATATGATATATTATAAATGTATATAACATTAATTATAAAAATACTAGTCTAGTAGTTTTACAAGGGGTTAAAAAATAAAATATTAAATAGTTTGTAATAAAATTTTAAAAATTAAAAAATAATATTTTTAAATAAGATATGATTGAGGTATAAGTGTAAGTATTTCATGTATGTAAAAGTATGTAATATATATCTATATATATATATATATATATATATATATATATATATATATATA
>BJCO01000761.1:0-11674 GCA_018326465.1 Flaveria floridana | reverse complement strand
AAAAAAAATATTCTGAATCACCATCAGGATAGAAAATATCTTCATATTAAGTGAACGTGGTTAAATTTCATAGTAAACAAAGTAATATTAGACTATATTATTATTACGGTTTAGTAATGATTATTATTAAGGTTGAGTCCAAGGGCCCCTTTAGGTTTTTAGGGTTATATTGTAAACTCTATATAATGTAATCTAACCTATCAATAATAATCAATCAAATCTTTTACCATTTAACATGGCATCAAAGCTACCCTAGGCTCTCTACCACCTCCGTCGCGCCACCACAAATATACAAACCCTAGGCGTCGCCACCGTGTTGAAACCCTAGACAGGGCGGTGTGCCGCCGCCGCCGCCCTGTCCATTCTCTTTCCTTTTATTATTTTATATTTTACGTTTAAATAAAGATCCGTCTCGGTTTTAGATTCAAGCCATTTAACCTAAATCTTTCTTCCCCACAAAACCCGTCTGCCCATATCCCATCTTTTATGTTTCTTTTCTTTTGTTTGTTATTGCTGGACCACGGTCCGTTGCCATCGAAGAACGCCGCTTGGCCACGATCACCGGCCTTCGGTATGACACACCACCGCACAACCACGGTCGCTGGGTGTCATCTTGTTTTATTTTTACCTTTTCAACTGGGATACAGATCACGTGATCACGTTGTTGCTGCCACACTGCCCTCTTTCACGCCGCTTGCTGGATTATGGTCTGCCGCCGAACTGCCTTTAGGACTACGGTCCGTTGCCACGCCGCCTTATGTCCCTGCCGCATTGGATGTCCGTTGTAGGATTACATGATCATTTAATATTGTGGATTGCAATTAAGGTTTTGGGATAAAGATTGCAAGATTATGGAATTTTGGCCGAAGATTGTGACCGAGATCAAGACTATTCTTCTTGTTCTTTATGTTTATTTTTTTATTGTTTACAATCTGAGAGTTCAATTCTCTACCGCTCTGACTGCGGGGGAGTATTAGATTATATTATTATTAGGGTTTAGTAATGATTATTATTAGGGTTGAGCCCACGGGTCTGTTTAGATTGTTAGGGTTATATTATAAACTCTATATAATGTAATCTAACCTATCAATAATAATCAATCAAGTCTTTTACCATTTAAAGTAATAGACTCTAGAGCAATATTACACAGTTTTTGAGTTAATCATTCTAAAAAACACTTAATTGTGGTTTTATCACTTTTCTAAAATGATAAAAGTGTACAATACTTTTTTTAACAGACTACTATAAAAAATCAAGGGAATAACTTTAAAGAGTCTGGACTACTTAAACAATTTTTAGAATACTCTTAGATCCATCTAATTTTGTTGCAGGATTTAAACCTTCAATTAAAAAAATAGATACATCTATTACATATCCACATACTATTGGATCAGATACGCATTGATGCTAAAACTGTTTAGTTTAGTAACAATAATTAACCAATCCGAGACACCTTAAATTAAAACATGGGAAATCCTAATAAAAAATAGTTGAGTTTGGCAGAAAATATAATATTTTAAAGGACATAATTTCTCATCCTTCTAGAACACTGCTATTAATATATTTTCCCCAGTTCAAAAAGCTCCAAAGCCAAAGCGGCTCGCTCTAAAAGCTAGTACTTTATTCTTCAAAAGTTGTAACTTACCCTGGATTATAAATTCTAAAGCCTGGAAATATGATAACCTCTATGTACATATATAATAAATAAAAATAATACATCACACATACATTAATAATGAACCAAACCAAGGTATTAAGCCTGCAAAGATAATAATAAGTGGTTAGTTAGCCTTTAGACTTTTTTCATTTGTGCCAAGAATCTTCCAAACCAAACCCAAACCCTAACCCTGTTGCCACCAACTTCTATCTTCTTCTTTTTTCAATTCATTTTTTATTGGTTCACCCCTAAACTTGAACACCTACTTATACTCATAACCACCATCACCACCATCCCTAACACATTTCACAATTCTTCAATTCTCTTCCATGGCCTCCAAAAAAACCAGCATATGGAAAACCTTTTTGTTTGGCTGTTTCACAAACAAGACACCAACCTTTGACCCTCAAGTTCTTGTTTCTAAACCCGGTCTGTCACAACGGTTATCGATATCCGATGTTAGCTCATCGCTTTCTGTCATCAACGGGCTGTCGAATTCTATTGTTGGGTGGAACCTTCAAGAATTCACTTTAGCTGAGCTCACTATGATCACACATGACTTCGCTTCTAGCAACTACCTTGGTGAAGGTGGGTTCGGGACCGTTCATAAAGGGTTCATAGATGATAAGCTTAGGCCCGGCTTAGAGGCTCAACCGGTTGCGGTTAAGCTGTTGGATTTGGATGGTGGTCAGGGTCACAATGAATGGCTGGTAAGTGGTAATTAAACATCTACTGTTGATTGTTGGATTGAGCCATATTCTTTTCAGTTAATTTAATTTAATTTAATTTAATTTATGGTTATGGTTATTTATTATTGTTATCGTTTTTAATGAATAGGCTGAAGTGACCTTTTTGGGGCAATTGAGGCATCCACACCTTGTGAAGTTAATTGGCTATTGTTGTGAAGACAAGAACAGGCTGCTTGTTTATGAATATATGGCAAGGGGCAATTTGGAGAGTCAACTATTTAGAAGTAATTAATAATTTGCTTTTTCTTATTCTCTAGCAATTTATAAATTTTGATAAATAAAAGATTAAAAACTGATCCATGGTTTTTTAATTTTATGGTTTCAGGGTATTCAATTTCTTTGCCATGGCTGACCAGGATTAAAATAGCACTTGGTGCTGCAAAAGGACTAGCCTTTCTTCATGGGGAGGAAAAGCCCGTTATTTATCGCGATTTCAAAACTTCAAATATTCTACTGGGATCGGTAATTCTCTTCGTTTATTGATCTATTGACAATATAGGTGTCCCGCGTGTTGGATAACATGTCAAAACAGGGTTCGGGTTGAAATGGGTCGTCACTCATTCTTTGCAGGGTCATTCTTTGTATGGATAAAACAGACTGGGCAATCTGCCAATATATTTTGTGCATTTGTAAAATTGTTATAGCAAATTAACGAGTTAATTGTGATTGCAAAATCTTTGAATAAAATGATTAAGAGTTAAAAGTTCATTAAAAATAGACTCTGGTTAACTTTCAACTCTTTCGACTCATTTTACCATTTCCATTTCTACTGATTCTTCTATTTGACTGGGATAAAAACTCAAGTGGATCTATTCTCACCTCTGATTTTACAAGTGCACTTTTTAGTATGTTTACTAAATGTTATGCATTTGGTTTCATAAACAGGATTATACTGCTAAACTCTCGGATTTCGGGTTAGCAAAAGATGGTCCAGAAGGAGATGAGACACATGTCAGCACAAGAGTGATGGGGACACACGGTTATGCTGCACCAGAGTACATCATGACAGGCCATCTGACAACTATGAGTGATGTTTATAGCTTTGGGGTCGTTTTACTAGAGCTGCTAACAGGAAGAAGATCAATGGACAAAAAAAGACCAAGTAGAGAACAATGTCTCGTGGAATGGGCTAGACCACTTTTGAAAGATTCAAACAATCTTGACCGGATCATGGATCCTAAACTAGACGGTCAGTATCCGGCCTTAGGGGCTAAGAGAGCAGCAGTTCTGGCTAGCCGGTGCCTGAGCCACCACCCGAAATGCAGACCAACCATGAATGAAGTGGTTAAGACCTTGGAGGACATATTAGAATTAGATGATTTTCCAGTTAGTTCCTTTGTTTATATTGCTCCTAAAGAAGAACAAAATGGTGAAGAAAAAGATGATGAAAAAGAGAAAAAACAGCATAGTGATGAAAACAGTAGAGGTGGTGATGAGGCAGATGCGGTGGTGGTTGTTGAGAAGAAAGAAAGTAGCAGGCAGCGGCACCATGAAAAGAAAGGTTACCGCCATAAACACAGGATCAGAACGATGAGGTCTCGCGCAGTATATTCTGATACAAATTTGTATAAAAACTTTAGGAAGGGTACAAAGTCACCAATGTTGCCCCAACCCAAATGAAATGGGATGTGAATCTGTTAAAATGCTGATTTTATTTAGGCTAGTTTTGCTTTTTTGTTTGCAACCTTTTGGAAGCAAGAACAAATGAGAGGTTTATTTAGTCTCTTGGTATCAAGGTTTGCTAGGTAGCATATGCATCAATTCATCTTCAAAGGAAGATTTGTTATACACATGGATTACATATTCAAATATCAAAAAATTTGTGCCAAGTATTTAATGAATCAAAAAAATATTCAAAGATACTGAGATGTTTGGAAATATTTATTTAACCCACAACAAATAATTTTGTGTGCTTTTACATCTAAACATTCGAAAATGTTTGTCATGCCAAGATAAGTAGTTTAAATAAACAATTCCAAACACCACTGAATAACCAAAACGTACAACTATTAATAATGATATTTGTATTCCAAGTATTTGTTTAAATTGTGGTTTCATACTTGATATTCTATAATGGGAATTGAAAGCATGAATCCAAAGAGAGGACCTTTTACTACAAATTTAAAGCTTGATAATAAGAACTTTGAAATTAACAGATTAAATGTTTTCACACAATTTGGCTTTCTAAGTCAACTGGAAAAAATCCAAATGAATATTCTCAGCGTATGCTACACGGAAGAATTATTGATATGAAGAAAGAAAAAACGATTGCATTTGATTTATATTTATCATCTATAAAATGTAACTTTATACACTTCTGTGGGAGCTAGAGAGTCTTAACACCCTAGATAAAAGATGAGATCTGCTGTCATACTTACCTCATGTTGTCTCACGTGTACATAATAGTACATATAGTACAGACGTACAGGGACATGAGGTCGGAGCTACATGAAGATCCAAGTAGCTTATGGCACAAGCCTAGACCAAATTCAAAGATATCTAGAAGTTTGAAGAAAAAGTCAGCATTCAAAGGTCAAATGAGAACTGGGCTTAAAAGTATTTAAATTTTGTATTGAAATAACATAATGAATAAAATATATCAACTGAGAAACATTCATAGTATTGACAAATTGGGTGATTAGCAAGCAGATGAAAGAAAAGAAGCAATGGCGTGGACATCAAGATGCATACAGTTCCAGATGTATAAAACAATTGGTACCAGAAATATTCAAGTATATTATCATACTCATGTGTAGAAAAGGACAGAAAGCAAGCACAATCAAACAAATGTTTATTGTAATGATCTACATGCAGACGCCTATAAAGGCACGAACGACAATTACAGGCTAACAACTCAGGTTGAAACTGCGATCAAATTCGGTTTTAATAGTGACAGACCAACTGCCTGTTTCTAGATCTTCTATGAACTTGTGGAAAAAGAAAAAGATTAATAACAAGTCTCATCAGTTTAGGTGATAATATATGATAGAATCTAAGTTCAAACCTACCCCTTAAGATTCTATTTACCATGTGGCTGCTAAATAAGTCCCAATCAATTACACTCACTTGTATTATTTAATTCAAAATTAGAGGCAGCAAAATAGGTGGATCGAATAAACGTTCAAAAACGGCAATTTCTAGCTATATCAAGAAGTTATTTTACCCGTTTGATGGATTTGAGATAAAACTATAAAATGCAAACCGAATTGACCCATTCATTAATAGATAGTCTAAATTGGCCCATCTCTAGGTGAGATACAAATGCCACTGAAGGTTTTGGGTCACTTAAACATATCAAAGAAATTTAAAGAAAAGATAGATACAAATGAATACAAGGTTAACAGAAAATTTAAAAGAAGACAAACCTGGTGCATAAGGCTTGTTCCAGGGGCTGTCCGGACACAACGTGATACATTCTTTTTTTCCAAATATAACTTATGAATTAGCATATGAATATAACATCATATGGATTAAATAAAACTTTTCAGAGCATACCTTAAATTATCAGTGATTTTGAGGGCAAAGATCAGGGTGTGTTCAGCTAAAGAAAGCTGTGTAGATTTCTGTAATGAAATAATGTAAATCAGAAAAAAGTGTTCAAATAGGTCTTCTCCTGAGTAAATTTCTTGGGAAAATGGAAAATTCAAATTTCTACAACTACAATTTGGATAGCATCTTAACATTGTTTTCCAGACTTCATTATAAAGTTTAGTTTTCATGCATAAAAAATGAGTTCTACCTAAACAAACTTGGGGAATCAGAAAAAAAAAACGGATTTTACGCTAGATAACAACTTAGGTTTTAACTTGACCAAGCAACATGTTACCCGACCCGTTGACCAAAATACAAAATACAAAATTATTTTTTGATCCGCCAGTATTGTTAAACCATAAACTGCCACATATCCAAAATACAAGTTGAGGATTAACAACGTGATGCCCATAAAATTAAACCATTTATCATTTATTCCATAACTTAAACCATGAGTTTACAGCCATATGCACAGATAATGTGCATCTAAGAATCTTGATTTACATTACATATATGCAATCTACTCAACACCACTATATTAACATATAACACTACTATACTTATACCACTTGCTGAATTAACCAAAAATGAAGTGCTCATTATTCATATAGACACACTATTTGGAACACCTCTACATGTTACACCAGACTCTGAACTTGGTGCAAGAAGCTCATAAGGCAAAACCCCAGCCCCGCACCTGTTCTTCAAACTTGGATCACTGTTTCTTCTTTCAATTTCCTTTTCGATTCGTTGAATTTCAGCCGAAAACCCATAAAATGCTTCAACAATCTCTGAATCCCCTGTCCAAGTGTCGGTTTGTTGTCTCTCCCCAATATACTCCTCATCAGGTGAGTGGGTGGACAGCGTGTCCACCACCGCCATATATTTTGTTGATTGTAATAAACTTGGTAAAGCAGAAAGAAAATATTTTTGTGGGTCATCTTGGAAGCTCATGTATTCAGGGTCGTTTACATCAGGGAGTAACCGCCGCATTAGTGGTGGTCGGTTTGGGATGTAGCCACCGTACGGGTACTGACCAAAGTTCAGTGCTGCGTGTTGAGCCGATGCGAGCCAGATGATGGTGGTTAGGATGCCAGTGAGGTCATCTGCATCAGCTAAAGTGGGCCACCAGTCCTCATGTCGGAGATCAGCATGGCCGACATTGATGGACTCAGCATACCACGCTTGGAGCTCCCGGTCATTGCAGATATGGGCCGAGTCAGGGTAGTATTGGTTCACATAGGTTCGAACCCAGGTTTGGATGGCTTCCCAGATCATGAGCCCATCTGATGCGTATGGGTAGTCTTCAATTAAAAGCTTAATACCATGTGGCTTGCTTGGGTCATGAACCGCTACACCTCTGTATAGATCATTGGAAAATTTTCATTAGCTAGAGCGCATTTAAAGATTTTGAATAATCAAAATTTAAAAAAAAAATCACAAATAGTAAAATGCTAATTGTGTGGTATGAAGTTGTAATAGTAGATATATGTTTTTTACATGGGTTTACAAATACTGGTCATTCAAAAAAGAAAAGCAGCAGAAAATAAATATGAGCTTTATATTTTTTCTGATTTTAGGAACCAACTTTGATTTAGACGCAAAATATAAACTACTTTATAAATTTATTACCAATTTTAACAACTATCCTCATTATAATTAATTTTAAATTGCTGAGGTGGCACCAGTTGATGTCTCCCAGCCATATTGGATTTAAAAGAATGATCTTTGTAAAACCATGTAATATATTACAAAAATAAAGTTAATAACAAGTTTGAGAAAATGATCTTTTTTATATTTAGGATTAAAAATATGTATTTTATTTTAGTCTAATAATTTAGAAACTTAATGTACAGACTAGTAATTTATCCCTTAATACGATCAAATGATCACATGCAGAATCTGTTTACCGAAGTGTTATAAACTAATTGATAGAAGCTTGATAATCAGAGTTCAAAATCAAATCCAAACACCCTTTTAAAAAGAAATGATACCTTCTAATGAGATCAGCAGGAAGACCTTCTAAGTCGAATCTCCAATTCTTATAAGCAGCAGCACTTATCTCCATACAATATCGTCCAGGAGTAAAACATTGTTCAATAACCCCATCAGCATTAATCAAATTCTGGCGAGCCAATGCATTGATTTCTAGAGTATATCTCATGTGTGGGTCTAGAAGCTTATATATAGGGTGCATAGCACTCAATTGTCTATGAGCCGCTAATATAAATGGTTCCATAGATGCATGGGTCCGTAACCAGTGGTGAACGAGTTGGTGGACCCCTGCATCGTTTGCGCAGACATGGGCTTTGGCTAGTTGCCACAGCCAGTTGCTGGTGGCATCAACTGGTGGTGTGACCACACGCTTTGACTCTGAACCAGGTAACGCTTGTGGTAGGCTAAGCTCAATTGCAACGGGCATGAGAGTACCGGCTGGATTTAAGTAAAATATGGTGCGTGTTGCATATGCTTTACGTCCATCGAGTGCATTTATTCGGTCTAAAAATGGAAGGTATATATCATGGTAGTCTATTATGAATAGCTTATTTTCCTCTAGTGCCTGTTAACATCACCAAGTAATCATCATTACTCTAAAGATAAATATAGAGTGACAAATTCTACCTATATAGTATATACTTTTAGATGACTTGCTTCATGCTATGTTTTATATCTAATGAATCAAACAAGTAAGTTAGCATATGTGTATATTTTTATATAAATGCATAGAAGAGCCTTCAATTGAGAACCATAATTATGTTATTGAGCAAAAAGGAGGGTATTACGGGTATTTTACCCTCCAGTCCTCATGTTTCCCTAAAATTAGGCCTTCTATGCGGCTCAAAGTGAATTTTAATGCATAAAACCTCCAAAAACATTTTATTCCAACACATCAATTATTATTGAAAAATATAATTTTTATATTAGATAACAATTCTTTAAGAAAAAGGAGATTTTGGATTAAAGAGCTTTGGACCAACCCAAGTCCCAACCCGGCCCATTTTCACCCCTACCAAAAAGACCTTAACCAATGTTCACATGTTATACTATAGCACATACAAAACCAGTTAAAAGGTCTAAAATTCTAGATGAAATCAAGTATGTTACCTGTTGCACAGTCATGCCATTAAGATGGCCAACAATGTGTTCTTCCCGGAGAGCAGACTCTTGTGGGCCATATTTTTCAGGGTCGAGGCGACTCACTGGTGGGAAAACTTGAAGCCTCTCTATGCTGACTGGATTCACCCCCGCAATTGCTTGGCGAGCAAATTCATCATCACGTAACCAAGCAAATTTGTCCTCTACAGATTATAATTTCCATTAAAATGTTTTGTATTTGATAGTAAAGATGAAAAAGTTGATGTGAATAATCCATCACTTACTCGAAAGAATCTTTGGGGTGTCATATTTGAGAAGTCCACCACCTTGGCTAGATTCATGCAACCTAGTTACCAGATTGGGCAATGGAAGCTTCTTTAAGAGATCATCTTGAAGCCCTAACTTTAGAAGAACTCCCTCACTGTAAAGACTATCAATTTGTGAGAACCCCTTGAAATCATGTTTCTTAGAAATGCTGGCCACAATTGATGGCAACAGATTATGTAGCACCGCCTTTAGCCGCCCTGTCGAAAATGCATTTGCTTTCGATTCCTCAAATTGTTCATCTCTAGGAACATACATTGGCAATGGCTTTTCCACCCGACTCTCAGCTAAAATATCTATAAATAAGACAAGGTACAAAATTATACAAGTCCATACATGGTCATAGTTTTTGTATCAAGTTAAATTTTAACCATAAAACATACATATTTATATATAAATACATACCAGTATCACTAGGTACACGTCCAGTTCGACATCTTCTTGGATATGGTATTTTACCACCTCCAAGTGAAGGCCTAACAAATTCATTTCCCCTATCCGGGTTACCCAAATCATTGTAAACGTCATAATCATATATTCGATCTGATAATTTTCTAACTCCTTCACCATCACCCCTTAAATCTTTAAGCTCTTGTTCTCTTAAATATTTAAGTCCTGCTGGAGTCTCATGAGGTAGATAAGGCTGCAAGTAATGGTAAATGTTGGTTAAACAGAATCTTCCTTCAATATATTAAAGAACGAAAAGGACTTGAAAAAATATATAACATTACAACGTGTATGGCTGCTGCAAGTATAGGAATCAACCCAGGAATATTCAAACTACAATAAGTGGTTAGGCAGAAATTGATGTTTGACTTTCAAAGTTGTGATTTTTAACTTTCTTGTTTCAGTTTTGGACTGTTAAGCTAAGGAATTCCAAGATTTGACTGAAGAATATGTGGAAAAGTATTCAATTTGAAATGATGAGTTACCTGATTAGAAAAGAAAACCCTAGGTTTAGGATAATCTTTAGTAGACTGAACCCAAGAATTGCAAGGGAAATGAACAGGGCCACACGCAAATCCTTCAATGGTGATACTCTCCAAGAAGAACTCTTTTCGGTGCTTATTGGTGATGGTAATTGCCCCTGGGACCCCAAACTCTGAATCCACCAAGATATCAGCGGTGTAATTAACCCTTTCAGTTTTAAGATTCGATTTCTTTGACCAGTCCTTCAGCACAGCTTCGTTGCTTTTCTTTGGAGCTCTTGTTTCTTCAACATCAAATTTGAACAAAAAGAAACAATAATAAGCATATAATTAGTAACAAGTAACAAAACACAATTCAAAAAAAAAAACAACAACAATTTCTTTGCTTACTTGGATCAATATCGTTGCTGTAAAGCTCCAGAACGACATTTCTCCCGATCTGATCGGCAACAGCATCTAACTTCCTCAGAAGCGTCTCCGTGAGATCTTCTTTGTTCTTGTTTCTAACAGTCAACACAGCCCTCACCTTAAAAGCAACCGGTTTCTCAACTCTCACGAGTTTGACCAAATCTTCACTGATTGCCGCCACTACCACCGGACTCGTTGTTCGAACACCCTTTCTCAAACCTCTCGACCTCAACCTCCTTTGATCAAGCGGGATCAAAACAGGGTTGACACACAAGCGACCCAGATTCTGCTGAGTCAACCCAAAAATGGATGATTTCTCCATCACAGAACAACCCATGATTTCTTTCGCTGGTGCCATCTGAATAGCAGCAAAGTCTAGAGGATGAAAGTGAAGCAGGTATTGACTACAGAGAATGGGGGAAAAAACGAAATTGGTGGGTATGAAAGAAGGGTGTTATTTGGCAAGTGTGTATTTATACATAAAAGGAGATTGAAAAGATGTCACCGGCCAGTTATGTCAGTCCAAGTACAAGCACTCCACGTTTAAAACTTTAGAATAAATTCAGCGATCGCCATCGTAGAGTTTGATATATACATACACACATACAGGAGGAGAGGTTATTACTTATGAGAGGAGAGGGGTGGCTGATTGTTCTCAACTCAATGGCGAGTCAAACCGAGTTTCTGGTTTTCCGAGTCAAAACGCGGCCCATGAGGGGTGACACGAAGGTGGGTGGGGGACTACAAAGCATTGTGCTGCTGCCTTTTCATCAATGAAATTGTTGAAACTTGAAAGAAGTAGTAATAATAATAATAATAATAATAATAATAATAAGGATTGGAAAAATGGAGTTTGGAAAAAGCAGCAGCACAATGCTTATTATTATTATTATTATTATTATTATTATTATTATTATTATTATTATTATTATTATTATTATTATTATTATTATTATTATTATTATTATTATTATTATTAT
>BJCO01000760.1:0-14883 GCA_018326465.1 Flaveria floridana | reverse complement strand
CAACTTTATGTTGACACATTTTAGCATGTTTTCTCAGGTCACAGGAACGTATAAGCTTATGATGCACGCTTCAGGAATCGCACTCAGGACATGCATTCATCTAGTTTATTTTCAGCATTGAACATTTTGTCTAAACATGGCTAATGTAACAGTACTGTAATGGATTTACAACTTATGTACTCGCTTCCGCGCTATTGTAAACTTTGTTTATGTTCTTCTGAATGAAGTCAAATGTTTAATTTAAATTCATATAGTGTCGTTCGATATGACTGTGTCTGAGATCCTGGTATGTCACACGCCTAACGGTATAACCCCCTTTGTGGAAATTGAGGGTGTGACATCTTTGGTAAGGATCTTAAGAACTTTCTAAGAAAATCATTATTCTCCATCGTCACTCCAGCTTCATTAAGAGAGTCTAGAAGTTCTACATATCTAAGATATGTAGCAATCATGGTTTCACCCGTTATGAAACCAGAGTTTTCAAACTTCTATTTCAAGACATCTTTTTGTTTTCCTTCACATCTTTAGTACCTTCAAATCTAGCCTTCAAAGCTTCCCATAACTTTTGAACAGCTGCAAATTTCTTAAAGCCGTGCATGATGCTGTTGGGTATGCCCATTCAGATCAGTCGTTGAGACTTTAAATCAGTGTCCATCTTCTTCTGATCTTCATCTGAATATTTTGTAGGATCTTTTAGGATCATTACTCCATCTTCACCAGTGGCTTGGACCATGGAGACATGTGGTCCATTCAGAATTAAGAGCCACAATCTTATCCCTTGGTTCCTTATATAATCTTCCATTTCAATTTTCCAAGTATCATAATTATGTGGATTTAACATGGGAGGTTTAATCTAAGTCCTATTCTCCAAATCATGTGTACTCAAAATGGATACAACAGTCACCTTGTGAGGGTAAGGAAATATGAGGAAAGGGTGGTGTTTGATAGTGTTATTAAAAGATGAACTAAGTGATTTATTGAAAAATGAATTCAAGCAAATCAAGAACCTAAGCTAGTGTTGGATCAGGGTCGGTTAAGACAAACAAGAACTTCTTCTAAGATCAGAAACTAATGAAGGCAGAATCTATGTTAGTTACTTACGGTCACAAAACAAATACTTTGGGTAAAGATAAACAGAATAAATTCTTTCAAAATATTCACTTAATTAATTTGTTTTGTACAAGGATTATAATTCATACAATCAAATGACTTAGAAAGCTTGCCTCGACTATACAAGTATGAGGACTTTTATACTAAACAATGAGAAAAAACAATATCCATGTTAAGATGCTACTATTGAATAGGTAATTTATGTATCGGAGCTAACAGCTTCGCCACTATGTTATCTCCTAAAGGTGAAACACAACAGCCATCAGCACAGACATGACTGTTCTCAGCAGCAGTCGATCGGCAGATAATGGAGTTACCTGTTGATTGGCTGTTGAACTATATGTGCTGATATGCAATCTTTCAGCACATGTAGTTTGGCAGTTGCCTGGCATACACTGATTAGCAGTCATTCAGCATATGCCATTCGACACATGATTCAGCACTTCGCCTGATTCGCTAGTTGAAGGCCAATGCTGAAATTCAGAGTTTTTAGTAAATTCATCCTTAATGATTCAACAATTGGGACAATGGTTCCATCTCAAACATGTACTTAATAGGTATGAGGTGCACAGACTTCATCAAATTAATCTTGATAATCATATCACATACTTGCCCTTTTATTTTCTTGGTAGTTTGACCATATAGTATATCATGATCTTTTCCTGTTTTCACATGGGAGTATCCAGCTAGAGCAGCGTCCTTGAAGGTTTTTGATGTTTGACTTTTACTTGGAGGCACGTCATACATCTGCTAGGTCATTATATTTCTAAGATAATTTATGTTACATCTTATCTGCACATCACCTGGATCACACAAGGTAAAGGTGAAGACAACCTCATCACTTATCTCCTTCTATCCTTGCCAACATCTAAACAATCGTCTCACTATCCGTTTCCTTAATCCATCAACATCATTGATTAACCTCACATCATTGATTAACCTCACAGCATCAAACACCATTCTTGTTATTCTATGACCATCAATCTATTAATTTTCCCTAGATTTTATTGGTCCCAAGATAAGTTGACGATAAATGATCTCAATAAATAACAAGAGACTTGTGTAGAATGAGAGATTAAACAAGTCTAATATGTTTAAGTGCTTAGAATGATAATCTACACTTAACTTCATGTTTTATTTCCTTGGGTTTTGTCTAAAATATATGAATCAACTTCTCAAGTTGATGAGGACATCAATCTTCATTGGCTACTTTATCTAAAGAAGAACAAGTCGTTGAATGTTTAGAGAGTTAACATTAATCTATGAGTTTATCATTAATCGTCTTCTGAAGTAGTATTCAGTGGTCTTTATAGTTTAAGTTTAGAGGTCTTCTAAACATAACTTTACAGACAAATCTTAGTCTTCTGCTCTTCATTTTGAATTTTAGATGTCTTTGATTCAAGTTATGTTAATTCTTGTGATGAAGCTCTATTACTTTTTTCTAAAAAGATCTTTTCTTCATTTCATAGTTCTATTTTCCTTTTAAGTTCATTAGATCAAAGGATAGATTACATATGTCATTAACAGAGAGATATAGGTGAATACCTTATTATAATGCAGGGAGCTTGGGATAAATGCTATATCGTTGCTTGCCATGAAACATAGATGTGTTGCTTTTGAACTTTTATCTTCAAAGGGCTAGATATTCTAGATTTTACTTTTTGAAATCTTCATACTTCTTCTAGTAGTACACCATTATCTTTTGGTTTTGTAATCAGAGTCGTAGTGTTTTTATTTATGGCATTGAAAACATGTGGCTTCTGATTCTTCCTATTTCATTTGTTAAAAGGACATAAATCATTAGTTTAAAATGGTTATTTAAGGCCAACAAAAATGAAATAAAAAATGAACTCACTATAAATTGAGGCTTAACATATGAGGATATGTTCCAAAGTAGAGAACAAATTATGATGATTAATTCACACTAGTAGCTCGAACATATACAATGTTGTGACTACTAGCTTTAGCAATCCAATTTGGGAGGTCAGTATATCTCTCAAATGTGAAGAATGGTTTTGTAAAAGGAGAATTAAAGATATTGGTGTGGGTGGAGAACCTATAGTTCAAGATACCTGGGAGTGAGCACATGATAGTACTCTTAAAGTTCTTGGATTCAAAAGAAGTCAAAGAGAACACGTGGTTTACAAACAAGTATTCTATAATAATGTAATAAGTGTTTGAGTGTACGTGGATGATTTAATCATCAATGGTTTAAAACCAAAGATAACCGAGAATTTCAAGTGTTTGAGTAATTCAACATTAGCAACCGTTGCCTGTTGGCTTATTAATTTGGAAATAATGTACACAATTAGATCGTGGGATATCTTTGAAGCAAACTAGCTACGTGATAAAGATCCTCGAAAGCTCAAAGATGTGGTACAACAACAACAACATACCAAGTATATCCCATTTGAAGCAGGGTCTGGGAGGGGTTGGATGGTGGCAAATCTTAACTCTATCTTGTAGGATACAGAGACAGCTTCCAATGAGACCCCCGGCTTAAAAAGGAAAAAACCATAAGATTACAGGCACATTTCGTATATTTCAAATAATAGTTTAGCAAACTACAACGACATATAATCCCACATACACATCTCAGGCAATGAACAAAAGACATACAAATTTTAAAATAAAAAGCTCATATTCAATAACAGCAGTCGTAATTTTTCTACTATACGATTGTCCTAAAAGCCCCTATTCTTAATCTTGTATTAGCACTTCACATATAAAGGAAAAGGAGAGTCAACCTATGTCACAAGCATGCACTATCTTAACCGATTCCCACTAATAGTCCTTAACCTTAATTCTACGCCTCCAGTCACTCCTATCCTCGATCATGTGCTCGGAGAGGTGCAACTCTAACATGTCCCGCCTAATCAACTCCTCCCATGTCAACTTTGGTCTTCCTCTGCCCCTCCTACTATCTAAGACAATGTTATCTATAGTTCTAACCGGTACTGTCATCTGTCTCCTCTTCACATGTCCAAACTATCTCAATCTCCCCTAACAAATTTTGTCAGTGACGCATGCCGCCTCTAATCTCTGTCAAACCATGTCGTTCCTTATCCAATCCATCCTTGTGTTGCCGCTTGATTTATGAAATGATGGCAACAAAAGAAGCTGCCTGTAAGACATATTGTTGAAAACGATGCTTGTAGACTTGTCAAACCAAAAGTTGGATGGAATCAAGTTGACACGAAATACCACTTTATTCATGAATGTGTGAAACATATTTGATTTCTTAAGTGGCATATAACCAGCACGGGATATATAAACAAAAGCACTACAATAGCCAAACGCCCTTAAATTTAGTTGAGGAATTGGAAACATTACCCTATATGTTAGAAAAGAAAGCAAATAAGTAGTGTGTTTCCTGTGCTAGTGAAATGGTCTAAAAAATTTCTTGTATTTGCATTTGACAGCCTCCCTCAATTGTGTATAGAGACTAAATGGATGCGTTCATCCTATTTTATCCTCTAGTTTATTTTTAGAGAGTGGGTTCATCATTGTTGTTCACCGCCTCTACTGTCTGCCACCCACGCGATTTCTATGTCTTAGGTGGGTGGTTTTTGTTGTTGTGTGTAGGTGGCAGCTCCGGTGGACCAATGTATTGCCGTCATCCATGGATGGTGGTGCATGTTGGAACCAACTTCAATCTGTTGATTTTGACATCACTGAAGGTTTATCGACTACCTTTGGTGGTCTCTGCATGACCTTGACATCCAGTTCTTTTATCCTATTCTCAATGATAGGCCCTAGTACATTTGAAAGTGCTAATCCGGTTTTTGGTGATAAGATTTTATGGCCAACATTAGTGAAATTGCCACCTTTGTTTATTGTCGCTTCTGTTTTTATGATGGTTGTATAGAAAGAGGGGTTTCGGTCATCTTGTAGCACTACAGCTGCTTGACACCATCCATGGATAGTTGTGTATGCCGGTATCGACTTAGATCTGTCAATTATGATGCCGTCAATGGCTAGTTGACCACCTTTGGTGGCATTTGCGTGGCGGTGATGTCCATTTTTTATCCTTTCCTTAATGATCATGGCCATCACACATCTGAGAGGCCTAATCTGGTGTTGATGATATGGTTTAAGGGCAGGTGTTGGTGATGTTGCTTCTTATGTTTGCTGTTGTTTCTGTTTTTTGGTGGTAATACAAAGATGTGGTTTTTAAAATATTCAAAGACAACTCACTGTTATGTTGTTATACACTTTGCCTTTAGGGGTCAAAGAAATTGCCTTACATCTTTACTACATTCAAATGGTTGTGCTACAGAGCTTGTTTGGTTTCTGTGAGGCTATGATTCTATATGAGCTTATATCCTACTTTTCTTTTGATAACCTATTATTGGTTTCGTCAATTGTATATGGTTATAGGTTTAGTAACTTGGCTATGACGACTCCAAAACTTTGTCCACCAAATGATGAATATGACATGGCTAGGATGGTGGATGGTAGGTTTTTGACCTGCAACTTGCGTTGCAACAATTTTTTTAAGCTCTGAGCCACATAAGCTTGATTCCGCTTATGTGCGGGTTTTTCCTTCATTTTATCATTATTTTTAAACTCATTTCATACATATCATTATACTAGATAGGATGATGAAATCTGAGCAAACTTATGCTTTGAATTTTTATGATTTTACAAGTTTAGATAGGAATATATGAAATTTTCCTTTTAATAAAAGTCATGTAAGTTATTATTAATTTTTATTACTAATCCACAGATGATTATAATCAAATCATACTTTATAGTCTTGGTAATTATTATTAAAATATTTTCAAACTAATATATGTTATCTATGGCAAGAAAGTTACATAAAGCAGATGGGTTCTATTTAACTCTATAATATTCTATAATATAAGAGACTAAATGTAAGGATTACACATACAGGCTGATACAACCAAAGAGCTCTGAGCATGCACATGTGAAGTACATAGAAAGTTACTTTGGAAGATTCGATACAACTCAAGGAATTTCACTAAGTATCAAATCTTTCGAAGACAAAATACCAAATCTTCTGAAGCCAAAGATGAAGTCTTTCAAAGTTACAAGACAAAGTCTTCCGACACTGACTTGAGAATAGGGTTCCATAGGGTTCCAAAGTTGAAGAACAGTGCTGATTTCAAGAACTGGTAGCTCAGATTAAAGCATCACCTAAACTCTATTGACACTGACTTGTGGAAGTCAATAAAGAAAGGACCACACATCCTAGTTACTTCTGATGGTCCTGATAGAGGTTCTGTATATACGAATGACTCTCAAAAACCTTATCCTGAGGATGGTCTTATTAGGGATGATTTAAAGAATGTCAAGAATGATATTAAAGCTTACTCACTGATGTGTAAGGGTTTACTTTTAGAGGTCTTGATGAGATTGGAAAGTTATCACATTGGTTATACTATGTACAAAGCATTGAAGATTATTTGTGAAGATGGTAAAGAGATTCAAGATCTCAAAAAGCAGAAGCTCAAGAGGCAACTAGAGTTATTTGAGTATTTATCTGGAGAAACAATCAATCAGATGATAAACAGATTTGTGCAACTTACTACTGAAATGTCAACTACTAGCATCATGAATGATGTCAAAGATCTAAATGATAGACTTCTCAATGCTCTTCCATCTTCATGGAAGCAGACAGTTACATTGTTAAAGCATACTGAAAAGTTCTAATGGATCTTGATCTTCTCATTGCCAAAATTGAATCTTTTGAAATTGATACGAGTTCTAGGAACAATGACAGAGCTACATCAACCTCTTAGTATAAGTATGTTGCTTCTCCTACAAAGACTGTGAAGAATGTATTTCTGGATAAGGATGATGGTACTCTAGAAGACGAGGGTGATTTGTTTGTTGAAGCTGGTTTCTTCACAAGTGCTTCTGTCTATACAACTCAACCTTAGTCTCTTCCTAAATCTCAAACTACCAAACATCAATCTGAGACTCCATCTTCTAACTCTGTTAAACCTAGCAAAGTTAAAATGTCATTAATATCCTTTTACAGGATGAAGAGTCAAAATCTGCTTTTACTGCTTTTATGGTAAGTTTTCAAGCTTATCAAGGAAGTCATTTAACTTAAGTTGATCTTATGTTGCAAGATTTGTTTTAGATGAATCCTGATGTTGTGGAAGAGATGGATTTGAACTGGCAAATTGTAATGATTGCTTATATAACTCAGAAACATCTTATATGAACAGGAACTGCAAGCCAAGTGCAAACAAAGCTGTTGGTTTTGACAAGTCCAAGTAAAGGTGTTTCAACTTCAACAGCTATGGTCATTTTTCAAGAGAATGTAAAGCTCTTAGGAATCAAGGAGGAAATGTTCAAGCTAGTTCTAGCAATCAAAGATATCATCAACAACAGTCTCAGAAAACATTTCAGAAGCTTTATCAAAGTCTTCCCATACCAGAACTAAAAGATGAGACAAAATCAACTGAAGAGCCAAAGAAAGCTCTTGTTGTGAGCATAAAATATGGCTATGACTGGAGTGCATATGCTGAATAGTTTACTGCTGATCTTACATCTAGTTTAGCTCTTGTTGCTGAAACTCAGAATGAAGACTGGTCTGAAGATAATGATCCTAAGGCTGATGGAGGTTCTGACAATGATGATGAAGACTATAATTGGAGTGATACATCTGATCCAAAAGAAGACTTAGAAGAAATTGCTCTCATGGAACAATCTGAACAACCAAAGGTTAAACACTCAGCATATGATTCTGAGACATCATCTTCAAGTTATCCTGAAATTCCCATTGAAGTCAGAGAAAAATATGCACAAAAGCATGTTTTGATCAAGTTGAGCATTATAGAACTTATTCATTCAAAATATGTGATAAACTAAAACAAGAAGAAGTAATGCACACCAAATTGAAAAATGATCATAAAATCTATGATGAAAAGATCATATCTCTTCAAACTTCACGGAACAAAACTTTAAAAGAACTTGTACTTGTTAAAAAGGAACTTGAAAAGATGACCAAAAATCTTGAACAAGAGAAAATAGCTCATGCTGCAACTCAGGTTGATCTTGCTAAAGTTAAAAGTTCAAAAACCATTGTTAAATAATTGGCAAGTGGAAGAAAATATAAAGATAAAATAGGTTTAGGTTTTGCACTTGAGCCTATGCCTGAATCTATCTCAAAATTTTACCAGAGAACTTTAACACGCATGATCACTCACCTAAAAATAATGCTAAACTAAAGGCATTCAAGATAAGAGAAAGAATGTGCAATCTAATGCAGAAAGTGAGGAAGAAAAGATAAATGTTGAGATATTGAGGAACAAGACTCAGAAAAGATTAAAAATGGTCATCCAATTAAAATTAAATCTTATGAACCACGTCCAAAGAATAATAAAGTATTTGCTCCCAAAGGATCTCATGAAGTTGTTATTAAAAACTGTGAGTCTGAAAATTGTGTTAATAAAGGTGTTGAATCAAATGACAAACAAAATCTAAAGAAAAAGAGAAAACAAAAGAAGATGTCATTACATCTGATGATTCATGTTCTTCTTAAAATGCTAATAAATCTCAAAGCAACACACCATCATCAAAATCAAGGAATAAAAGAAGGAGAAGAAAAAATTCCAAAGCTAAAACCTCTCAAACTCAAAATCAAACAAATCAACTAAATCCAGTGAAGTTTATGTCTAGTGGTACTTTTGACATGAACACAATTTCTGAAATAAGATCAACACCTAAGATCAAATCTAACTCTGATCTGAAAACAGGTTCAGGTCCTTAGTCTTCCGCTATCAATAAAAGATTTGTATCTAAGGAGTCAAGGAATAGTGTAAATGATCAAAAACCAAAACCTAAATTTTAAAAGAACAAACTCACAACTCAAAAACAACAGTTTAACCTTACTACTCCTAAATCAAATCAAGGATCAAATGTGGCATCCCCATCAAAGGTTAACAAATAGCTATTTTAATTTCAAGAAAAGTATTGTGATATATGTGATATGTTCAATTATAACACTGTTGATTGTTTCTTTAACATGTACTGTCACATATGTGATATGAACAATCACTCAACAGTTGATTGTTATTTTAACAAGCACTATGCTTTGTGTGACGAAAGAAATCATAATACTGAGTATTGTTACTTCAGAAGGAACTCGCCAAGGAAAGGTTATGGTAACCCACATTTTTAAGGAAATCAAAATCATGGTTTTCAAAGGTTAACAAAACAGCCTTCCTTAGGCTTGATATTTCTCAGAAGAATCAATTTTGATTATGATGAGTCTTATGCTGTGAAATCAAAACAGTATAAACAAGGCAATTTCATTCCACGATTTGTGAGAATGAACAATGGAATGTTAAGCAAGAAATTTTTTTTCTAAAAATACTTTAACTTATCTTGATGATGATCTTGAAAAGCGTTATAATGCTTTGAGGATTAAGCAAAACAAAGATGATCAGAAATTTGTTAAAATGGAATTGAGAAAATAGAACCTCAAAAGAAGCCTAATTTTAATAAACTTCATTTTCAGCAGTTTACCATCATTGATAAGTTTGGCAAGCCCAAGAGCATTTCGGCTTGGGTTGATAACTCATCTAAAATTTTTTTGATATGCGAGTATGCCGAAAAAGACCTATTAATACATGGTATGTTGATAGTGGGTGTAGTCGGCATATGACTTGCAATCATGCCTTACTTCAAATTTTCAAGATGAAAAATGGTACTCATGTTATAATTGGAGGTGATACGGGTGGTAAGATCACAGTAGAAGGAACAGCGTGAAATGGGATTATCAGCTTTGATAAAGTCAACTATTGTGCTCGGTTGAACTTTAATCTTTTAAGTGTTTCCTTAATTTATGATAAATCTTACTCAGCTTTATTTGATGACTCTTATTGTTATATATTGAAGCCAGGTTTCCAGATTAAAAAGGAAAGGTAATTGTTAAAGCTCTTCGTGATCGGGATGTATACAAATTAGATATGTCTCAAGTTGATCCTTCTACAGAAATAACTTGCCTTATTGCTCAAATATCAAATGATGAAAGTCAGTTATGGCATAGATGTCTCGGGCATTCATATTTCAAGAACATAAACAAACTTTTTGCAGGAAATCATGTAGTAGGCATTCCCACAAAGAAGTTTGCTACCACTGATCATTGCACAACTTGCTTAAAAGGAAAGCAACATAGAGCGTCTTGTAAGCCCAAGCTCATAAACTCAAATTCCAAGCCTCTCCAGATTTTGCATATGGATTTATTCGGTCCAACAAATGTGCAAAGTATTAGAAAGAAATCATGCTTTTTAGTTATCATTGATGACCTTACAAGATTTTCTTGGGTTTCCTTTCTGCATGCTCAATCTGAAGCAGTTGAATTATTAAAAGAGTTTATCATTAAAGTTGAAAATCAATTAGAACAAAAGCGAAAATCATTAGAACCGACAATGGCACTAAATTTAAAAATGCCAATGTTGACATGTTTTGTGCAAAAAAAGTAATTGTTCGTCAGTTCAGTGCTCCTAGATCTCCATAACAAAATGGAGTTGCTGAAAGGAAAAACAGAACTTTGATCGAGGCTGCACGTTCCATGTTAGCAGATGCAAAGATTCCAATCACTTTTTGGGATGAAGCCATATCCATAGCATGTTTTATGCAGAATCATACATTACTTGTGAATGATAAACAAAAAACTCCATTTGAGTTGATGTTTGGCAGGAAACCTAATATAGATTTTCTTAAATCTTTTAGTTGTCTCATTTTGATTTTAAATTCAAGTGATCAACTAGTAAGATTTGATGAAAAATTTGATGATGGGTTTTTCGTTGGATACTCATCGGTTTCAAAATCCTTTAGAGTTTACAACTCTAGGACGAATGTTATCCTTGAAACCTTTAATGTTAAATTTCTTGAAAACTCATTTTCATCAATTTCAAATGGTCCAGCTTAGTTATTTGATTTAAATTCATTGTCAAACTCTTTTAATTCTAACTTGTTTGAAATTTCAAATGAAAAGAAGAAACAAGGAAGAGATCTAGGACCTTTCAGTGATGATTTTGATTATGATAATATGGATGATTCAAGCCCTGATTACCCTTTCTTTTCATTCATCAAAGATATTATCTTTTGTTCTGAATCTAATGTTCAATCACAATCTCATCAAGCTCAAAATCCTCCAAATCCTGATCATTCAAATGTTTTATAACCTATTCCTAATGATGGTCCTTAAATTATTCAACCTGAGTCTGGCACTTCATCAGTTTCCGATGATGTAGTTGTTACTGATCATCTTGATTATTTTATCAACTCTTTGACTCAAGTGCCTAATTTCACTCCACATACTTCAATCCTATTACAATAGCTATCTGACTTGAACCAGACTAATCTTGATGTTCATGTTCAAGAAGATAAGATTCCAACGTCTCGTGTTCACAAGAAGCATCCTACATCCCAGGTTCTAGGTCCATTGAATGAGAGAACTATGAGGAGTCATTCAGAAAGAGCAAATATTTGCTTATACTCATGTTTTCTGTCTCAAATTGTCCCTAAAAACATCATAGAAGCTTTAATGGACAATAGCTGGATCGAGGCTATGCAAGAAGAGTTATTACAGTTCCGTAAACAGGAACTATGGAAGCTTGTTGATTTACCTGAATGAAAAAATGCCATTGGCACAAAATTGTTATTTAGAAACAAATCCGATGATTGAGGAATTATTGTTCACAACAAAGAGAGACTCGTTGCACAAGGTTACACCCAAGAAGAAGGAATAGATTATGATGAAGTATTTGCTCCAGTTGCAAGGCTTGAAGCAATTCATGTCTTCCTGGCTTATGCTTCGTATATGAAATTCGAGGTGTGCAAGATGGACGTAAAAGGTGTTTTCTTGTATCGACCAATCACTAAGGATGTATATGTCAAGTAACCTCCGGGTTTCAAAGATTCAGAATATCCTCATCGTGTGTTCAAGCTTAATAAAGCATTGTGTGGTCTTCATCAAGCTCCTAGAATTTGGTATGATACATTGTCACAACATTTGATCCAGTATGGATACACAAGAGGGAAAATTGATCCAACTTTGTCTATAAAGAAGGATGCTGATGATCTCTTATGTGTTGAAGTGTATATTGATGATATCATATTCGGTTCTACAAGTCCAAAATTGTGCAATGAATTTGAAGAAATCATGAAGTCTCGTTTCCACATGAGTTCTATAGGAGAAATTAATTTTTTCCTTGGATTACAAGTGAAAAAGTCTACAGATCAAATTTTTATTAATCAGTAGAAATTCGTTGAAAAACTCTTGAAAAAGTTTAAACTGCAAGATTGTCAATCTATCAGAACTCCAACTGACGTCAATACCAAGACTGAACCTGATCCGAAAGGAAAAACTGCTGACCAAACTTTATATAGATCTATGATTGGTTCCTTGATGTATCTTACTGCATCTAGACCTAATATAATGTATGTTGTTTGTGTCTATGCCAGGTATAAATCAGACCCGAAGGAATCTCACCTTGTCACTATCAAATGCATATTCAGATATCTTAAAGGAAAATCGGCTCTAGGGTTATGGTATCCTTATGAAGGAAACTTCAAGTTACATGGATATACAGATGGTGATTATGGGGGATGTTGTCAGGAACATATATCAACAATGGGTGGTTGTCAGTTTTTAGGTCCCCAATTAGTCTCATGGCAATGTAAGAAACAAATAAATGTATCCGTTTCAACTGTAGAAGTTGAGTACATAGCTACATCAGCAGGATATTTTCAATTCCTTTGGTTACAAAACCAACTGCTGGATTACAGGTTCAATTTTCTTAAAACTCCTGTTTGCATTGATAACATAGCTTCTATGTTTATAACAGCTAATCCTGTCCAACATTCCAAACAAAACATATCGAAATTAGATATCATTTTCTCAGAGATAATCTGAAAAAGATTTAATAATTTTGGAACAAATATTAACTAAAAAACAATTGGCTGATCTATTTACAAAAGCCTTCTTACCTGGTAGGTTTAATGTGAAGTCGCTGGATCGGTTGACATCCGAGCGTGTTCTTGACGGAAGGAGAAAACCAAAAGACAAACAATATAAGGAACCATAATTGAATGATTTCATTAATAAAACCAAATGATTACAAGCTTAATAAACAGAAGAATCATGACATTTGGCAAGGGGAGATCGAGCATGATCTCCCCTCTCATCCTGCCGCTGCTGGGCATCGGGCATTCTCTCACCCACTTAACCCTACACATGAAACTGCTATTTATAGGCCTCAGTCCATATCAGATGCGACTGGGCCCATTTGTACGATTAGACCATGCGTATGGTTCAATCGTACGACTGGACCATACTTATGGTTCAGTCTTACGAATGGCCAGTAGCATCTCTCAGTCGCACGACTGGCCCATTAGCATGGCTCAATCGTACGACTGAGTCCCATTCACATATGCTCCTGCGAATGACTCAGTTTTATGCATTTACAACATATCAGGTGTATTACATTAAGTCTAGACTATTCATCAAGTGACGGACACACTATATATGACAATATATACTCCAACAAATTCCCCCTTGAACGATGCTTGCGAAAAGTAGATAACACCTCTTACAATCTTCAGTCAATCTTTGCTCTGGTTTCCAATATAATCAAATGAAAAACCATATTAGCCAACGTTACTGATTCATCAGGTTGCTACAGTATCCCTGAAAATGAATTTAGGCATAATAGCTTTTGTTTACATTGCAGAACACCATCATAGCAGCAAGATTCCCCATTTGACTCATTTGTCCAGATACTGACATGAACAGTTTTCCGTTACTTCAATCTTCACACAGGCTAACCTGATTAACATTAACACCTACAGAAATTCCCCCTCAAATTCAGCATATCCCAGTATATAAACATTGTGCTCTCCTAGCGTCTTCATACGATGTACTGTGCAAAAGGTAAAAGGTTTCAATCCACAGTTGACAATCTCAAACAAATCAGCACGCATGCAGATTCATCATCAGAAACTAGCTCACATCATCACTTTCTGATTACGTCTTCATTTTCTTTAGACATGGATTCCCCCTAAGAATCAGAATCCTCTCTGTGCGTATAAATATAACTTGATTGGCCCATAAATAGTCAGATGCTCATGACTACCCCACAAATCAGCACCGACTGCTGACATCTTCTCTTCTCTCTTTTGTTTTCTAACTTTATTCACCTATTCTGGAAGTCCAACAAATAATAGCGTATCCATCGAACTTGTTTGACAAAAGAACCTCAGGGTGAATGTGCTTTGCTCATCCTAAATTATGCGCAAGAGGTCGTTCCAGAATATTTTTTTTGGTCTGGAACACCGTTTATTCGTATGACATGGAGGACAAATATCACATTCGTGTGAATGGATGATATGAATGTTATACTCGTGCGACTGGTCATAAGACTGGTCCAGTAGCATGATTGGACATAAGACTGGTCCAGTAGCACGACTGGACATAAGACTAGTCCAGTAGCATGATTGAACATAAGACTGGACATAAGATTGGTCCAGTCGTACGACTGGACATAAGAATGGTCTAGTCGCATGGTCCAGTCATACGAATGGTCCAATAGCATGGTCCAGTCGTACGAATGGTCCATTAGCATGGTCCAGTCATATGAATAGTCCATTAGCATGGTCCAGTCATACGAATGGTCCATTAGCATGGTCCAGTCGTACGAATGGTCCATTAGCATGGTCCAGTCGTATGAATGGTCCATTAGCATGGTCCAGTCGTATGAATGGTCCATTAGCATGGTCCAGTCGTAC
>BJCO01000759.1:0-17839 GCA_018326465.1 Flaveria floridana | reverse complement strand
TGCATTTTATAAAATGTAAGGGTTATATTTTATAAAATGTTAAAGCAAGAGATTGTATCTTTTAATTAAATCAAATGGGAGGGAAACCCACTTAGTGGGTCCCCAATTCGGCCGCCCCTTTGGGGTTGAAGAGGCTTTTTCTTTTTAGTGGTTGCATGCAACATTGGAACATACAATTCTCTTCTACCAACACCCTCTCTCACACACACAAGAATGAAACCAAATTCTCTCATCTCCCACTCCTTTCTCTCGGTTTTGGGCAGCAAAGGTGAGTAGATTTTTCAGCAAACAAAAGTATTTTGGTTGCTGAAAATTGGTGTCAAGGTTCCTAGCAATCGAAGGTGCTTTGTTGGTGGCTTGGGGTATGTCATCTTCAGGACTTCTACCTTGAAGTTTCAGCCACAAGAACTCATCTTTTCACCTCTCTAATCTCGATTTCCAGCAGCTCCAAAGGTTGTATTTTCACCATCTTATGTTCATTTCATTGTATGCAATTTCGTATAATGATCCATGGTTTGGGGTTTGCTTATTAAATGGGTTTAATAATCATCATATTAACATGTTTTAAAACTAATAATCCGCTTCGTTTTTCATATAAACAAGCTTATATGAACTTTGATAAACATGTTAAATCCCTACAACCTTTACATTCGTTCACAATCACACATCATACGTACACATTGATAATAATTATTATTATCTTCATCGTCGTTCATCACTAATCAATACATTGCTTACTATCATACGAATCCTGACTCATGCAATACCCCCGACTCGTGCTCGATAGCTGATACTATGTCGGGGCCTGTAAACAAACCCCCGACTCGTGTCCGAAAACTGACACACTACTGGGGTACGCGACAAGGATCCCATCTCATTTGCAACACCCTCGACTCATGCTCGAAAGCTGATACTGTGCTGAGGCCTGTAAACAAACCCCCGACTCGTGTCCGAAGACTGACACAGTACCGGGTAGATCTTCATTAGATGAGATAGATGGAACATTGAATGAGTTACACTTAACTCGTTAGGTGACTCCAGACGACATGCCACTTCTCCCACCTGAGCAACAATTTAGAATGGCCCTATATATCTTGGTATTAGCTTCCCTTGCTTTCCGAATCGGATGATCCCTTTCCACAGCGAGGCCTTCATCATAATCCATCGACATAGCTCGAAACCGAACTCTTGTCAAGCGCGGTAGAACAATCTATCTTCATCGTAAGGCGTACACCTATCCGCCTACCTTTATCCTGAATAGTCTAGCAGGTAACAAGCGCTCTCTCACTTCTATCGCGTAATCCTCTAGGGAATTAGGTAACCTAGCGGACTTACAAATAGCAATTTCTTCATCGAAGGGCTCATCGATCCTCCTAATCTTAACGTGCAACTTACCACAGAAGGCAACAAGAATGAAACTACTACTAGAACCACAATCAAAGCACAAATGCACAAATTTAACTTACTAAAAACGTACCTGACATCACGTCAGAGTCAGCTCTAGCCTCCTTCAGGTCAAAGAGAATGCTCTAACCTTCATCCTCTACTCTCCTTCCTTGCACCGGAGCTTTCTCCCCTCAAATTCTTGCAGTCTCTACTCATATGCCCAGTCCAACCACATCTGTAACATCTAGCCATGTGACAATCCCTCGCCTTGTGATCCTCTTTCCCACACTGGAAACAGATGTTCGATCCCCACTTGCACTCCCCCTCATGGACTCTACCACACTTCACGTATACCTCTTCCCTCCCTGTTATCATCTTTTGATCACCGACTCTCATCGTCTTACCTCCAACCACAAATCCACCATCATTATTCCACCTTCCATTCTCTTTCCTAACGTAGCCCCACTCCTCCTCTACATCCGCTATCTCCACCGCCTCTCACTCGTCATATACCCTCCCCGCTAGGTCGACCACCGTCCTACACGTACCTGGCCGGGCAGCGATCAGATGTCTGCGAAAATCTGCCGGCAGCCCTTTAATGTACCTCTTGATCTTGAGTGACACAGGCGTCAACTGATCTGGCACCATTCTTGTCATCACGTTGAACTTAGTGATCTACTGCTGGTGTGTCATCGTTCCTGCCTCCAGCTGCAAGAACTCTCTCTATCTTATCCAATTCATGGTAAGGACAAAACTCCTCGATTACAAGCCTCTTCAGTTCTCTCCATCTCATTCTCCTGATTGCCCTGGTACCCCTCAGCCTGGACAATGTTATCCCACCAGCATAAAGCCGAGTCCATAAACGAGTGGGTAGCAAACTTTACCTTTTGATCCTCTCGGCACTTGCTAATATCGAGAACTGCCTCCATCTCTCTTACCCAATGGTGAGCAGCCGCAACACTCCCAATTCCATCAAACGTTAGGGGCTTGCATCTTTGGAATTCCTCGTAGTTATAACCACGTGCAGTTTCCTGCACCGCTTCTTCCTTCTCCTCCTCCTTAATAGAGAAAAACGTCTCAGTGTCCGGTTGTCCTCCTTCCCCTCTTCCAGTGGTCCTCCTCTTCTCCTTCCTATCATCCTCCTTCACCGCTTTAACCACTTCAGTTACTACAGATGACAGAATCATCCGCATAACTTGATGGACCTCTTCTACTACTGCCTGTTTCACCGAGGCCCTCAAGTTCACGCTCTCATTACCACCATCCTGGTGATGCATCTCGGGCTCCTCACGTGTCCTCTCGGTAGCCCTAGCCCTATTCCTCGTAACATGCGACTCAGCACACGTCCTCACTGTGCTCCACCCCTAGAGGCCTTAGATGATCTTCCTCCAGCCATTCTCTAATCAATATAAGATTTCAAAAGCTAACACGATCATTCAAGGAATAGCACGGTTGTGATTAGCCACCTACTTTACTCTTCACACCCCAAGCATTTCCTATCTTGACTACATCAGTATCTAAATCTACACAAAAGCACACTAACTACATAACGTGCGCACATCATACCAGTTAACGTTAACTTACTTAAAACGTTTACAATAAACATTTATCTGCAGGCACGTAGCTACTAGGACTAGCATCCTTTTCTTTTTATCCCATTCTCAGTTTAATATTAGGTTTTGAATATAATTACACAATTCACTTAAACTTTAGCTCTGATATCAACTTGTAAGGCCCCATTCCCGGGACGCCTACAGTTGGTCAATCATCGCATAAAATATTTTAAAAACATACATTACTTTTGCAGCGGAACTTAAGCACATTCGTTAATAATTAAAACATGTCATCTCATTACATTACATCATTCTTATACATATAAAAACACTATAACAAGTCAAAATATGGATGCTAGCCTCAAAACACTCCCAGTAGCTTATGCATCCATGCTTGCAACTCCTCAACATCAACAAAATACCAGCTAACTATGATGCATACAAAAAGTTAGCGACACTGAGTGAGTTCTAGTTTTATAAATAAAATACTTTACTTTCATTAAAACATAACCTTTACATTCGTACACAATTACATGTCATATATACACATTGAAAATAATTATTATTATCTTCATCATCGTTCATCATTAATCAATACATTGCTTAATATCATACGAATCCTATCTCATGCAATACCCCCGACTCGTGCTGGATAGCTGATACTGTGTCGGGGCCTGTAAACAAATCCCCAACTCGCGTCCGAAGACTGACACAGTACCGGGGCGAGCAACAAGATCTCATCTCCATCATATGCCATCGTGTCTCATACAATACCCCCGACTTGTGCTCGAAAGTTGATACTGTGTCGGGGCCAGTAAACAAACCCCCGACTAGTGTCCGAAGACTGACACAGTACTGGGGTATGCGACAAGGATCTCGTCATCCGTTACTTCCATGCTTTATCATTCGTTATCTTCCACTTTTGTTACAAAATGCTTTACATACATACATAAGTATATCATACCACGTGAAGTCACATCATAAACATAGCATGAAACAACATAATCACAGCAGCACATAAAGCAAACGCAACTTAAATGAGCATAAACCGCCATGAGACATCATTTCTTAGCACTTAAATTCTACTACCCAAAACAAAGGTGGACGAGCAAGAACAAATATGGATGAAAGTCTTTGCAAAATATTCTATAGAAAATATTCTAAGTGTCCAAAGAAATGTTGATGACACTGTAGCAAATATGGATGACAATGTAGCAAATACGGATGGAACTGTAGCAAATACGGATGGAACCGTAGCAAAGGCGGATGGAACTGTAGCAATTGCGGATGAACAAAGCAGATGAAAGTCTTCAGATTATATGCTAAGAGTCCAAAGAAATGCTGATAGAACAAATGCGGACACTGTAGCAAATGCGAAAGAATAATGGAAATGCGGATGAACCAAAAGAAATGCGGATGAACAAAAGACTTAGCTGCTGAATGTTCAGCAAATGCGGATGAACAGATTAACCTGCAATGTAATTTATGCTATTTCCAGCTCCCAATCATCATCCTAACACACCCTTGGCACAAATTTACCATACTACACACTTAGAATAAACTAAACATCATACACATCATAGGAAAACATCAAAAAACATACATCAACAGTACTCTGTCAAACATGATGCTGAAATTCATAGTTTACTTTAGAAACCTTCTGCCCTGTATGCATAATAGCCCCAAGCACTTAGAAAATAAGTAAAAGAGGGGATCAAGAACTCACCTTGACTGCTACTAAGCACAACTCCCTCAAACCCGAGAACCCACTTGAAGGTCCAACACCTAAAACCCATGAAAACAAGCACTAAACACCATAATATTGGCCCAGAAGCTCAAACCCAGTAGAAAACACGGAAGAAACACTTGAAAACTTTACCTTTCTTGAAGAACTTCCACTTTCTATCTCTAAAACCGATTCAGAGCTTCTCTCTCTTTGACCAAAGGTTGAATGATGTGGGGAAGAAAGTATGGCAGCCCTTTCTTATTTTAAACCCCAACTATGTTCAAGTTTGGGCCTTGCATGCTTTTAACCCTTTGCTTTTGAACTGACTTCCTATTTGCGCCATTACTTTTCTTTTTCTATTCTTTTTAATAAATTTAGGGTGTTATAAGTCCACCCCCCTTATATAGGTTTCGTCCCTGAAACCTGTCACTTCTCGAACAATTACTAGTAATATTGTCTCATCTCTTCCATGATCTTATACGTAGGCTTAGACCCTTTTGGGATCCACTGTACTCGAAAAAATGTGACCACCCTTCTCCTTATCCATTCTCTCCTTTCTATCAGAAATGGCCACCACTTGCTCCACGTAGTTGAATCGTTCATCCATCTCGATATTCTCTAGTGGCACGTTCATATCCTCCTCGATTAAGCACTCACTTAGATGAGATAGTTGGAACGTTGAAAGAATTACACTTAACTCGTTGGGTGACTCCAGACGACATACCACTTCTCCCAACTGAGCAACAATTTGGAATGGCCCTATATATCTTGGTATTAGCTTCCCTTGCTTTCCGAATCGGATGATCCCTTTCCAAGGCGAGGCCTTCATCATAATCCATCGACATAGGTTGGCACCGAACTCTTGTCGAGCGCGGTTGATCAATACATCTTCTTGCGACAATCGATGTTTATCTCATAGGCTACTAGCCAATTCATCGTAAGGCGTACACCTATCCGCCTAAGTTTATCCTGAATAGTCTAGCAGGTAACAAGCGCTCTCTCACTTCTATCGCGTAATCCTATAGGGAATCAGGTAACCTATTGGACTTACAAATAGCAATTTCTTCATCAAAGGGCTCATTGATCCTCCTACTCCTAACGTGCTACTTACCACACAAGGCAACCGGAATGAAACTACTACTAGAACCACAATGAAAGCACAAATGCACAAATTTAACTTACGAGAAACGTACCTGAAGACATGTCGGAATCAGCTCTAGCCTTCTTCAGGTCATAGATAATGCTCTAACCTTCATCCTCTACTTTCCTTCCTTGCACCGGAGCTTTCTCCCCTCGAATTCTTGCAGTTTCTAATCATATGCCTAGTCTCGCCACATCTGTAACATCTAGCCATGTGACAATCCCTCGCCTTGTGACCCTCTTTCCCACACTGGAAGCAGATGTTTGATCCCCACATGCACTCTCCCTCTGGCCTCTACCACACTTTACACATACCTCTTCCCTCCCTGTTATCATCTTTTGATCACCACTCTCATCGTCTTACCTCCAGCCACAAATCCACCATCATTATTCCACCTTACATTCTCTTTCCTAACGTAGCCCCACTCCTCCTCTACATCCGCTATCGCCACCGCCTCTTGCTCGTCATATAGCCTCCCCGCTAGGTCGACCACTTACCTAAACGTACCTGGTCGGGCAGCGATCAGATGTCTGTGAATATCAGTCGGTAGCCCTTGAATGTACCTCTTGATCTTCAGTGACACATGCGTCACCTGATTTGGCACCATTATTGTCATCCCGTTGAACTTAGTGGTGTACTACTGGTGTGTCATCGTTCCTGCCTCTAGCTGCAAGAACTCTCTCGATCTTATCCAATTCACGATGAGGACAAGACTCCTCGATTACCAACCTCTTCAGTTCACTCCATCTCATTCTCCTGATTGCCCTGGTACCCTCAGCCTGGACAATGTTGTCCCACCAGCATAAGGCCAAGTCCACAAACGAGTGGGTAATAAACTTTACCTTTTGATCTGACCACTCGCTAATATTGAGGACCGCCTCCATGTCTCTCACCCAATGATGACCAGCCGCAACACTCCCGTTTTCATCAAACGTAGGGGGGCTTGCATCTTTAGAATGCCCCGTAGTTACAACCACGTGCAGTTTCCTGCACCGCTTCCTCCTCCTCCTCCTCCTCCTCACTAGAGACAACCATCTCAGTCTCTGGTCTTCCTCCTTCTCCTCTTCCAGTGGTCCTCCTCTTCTCCTTCCTATCATCCACCTTCACCGCTTTAATCACTTCAGTTACTACAGATGACAAAATCATCTACATAACTTGATGGACCTCTTCTACTACTGCCTCTTTCACCGAGACCCTCAAGTTTGCGTTCTCATTACCACCTTCCTGGTGATGCATCTCGGGCTCCTCACGTGTCCTCTCGGTAGCCCTATCCCTATTCCTCGTAACACGTGGTTCAGCACCACGTCCTCCCTCTGCTCCACCCCTAGAGGCCATAGATGATCTTCCCCCATCCATTCTCTAATCACTATTAGGTTTCTAACACTAACATGGTCATCCAAGGAAAAGCTCGGATTATGTCAACTATTGTAAGTCCCTAATTACAGTTACCAATTGTGATTAGCCAACTACTTTACTCTTCACACCCCAATCATTTCCTATCCTAGCTACATCAGTATCTAAATCTACACAAAAGCTCACAAACCACACAACATGCGCACATCATACTAGTTAACGTTAACTTACTTAAAACGTTCATAATAAACCTTTATCTGCAGGCACGTAGCTACTAAGACTAGCATCCTTTTCTTTTCGTCCCATTCTCAGCTTAAGATTAGGTTTTGAAAATAATTACCCAATTCACTTAAACATTAGCTCTGATACCAACTTGTAAGGCCCCGTTCTCAGGACGCCTACAGTTGGTCAATCATCACATAAAATATTTTAAAATCATACATTACTTTTGCAGCAGAACGTAAAAACATTCGTTAACAATTAAAACATGTCATTTCATTACTTTACATCATTCTTATACATATCAAAACACTATAACATGTCAAAATAAGGACGCCAGCCTGAAAACACTCCCAGTAGCTTATGCATCCATGCCTGCAACTCCTCAATATCAAGAAAATACCTGCCAACTATCATGCATACAAAAAGTCAGCGACGCTGAGTGAGTTCTAGTTTTATAAATAAAAAACTTTACTTTCATTAAAACATAACCTTTACATTCGTTCACAATCACATGTCATACGTACACATTGATAATAATTATTATTATCTTCATCATCGTTCATCATTAGTCAATACACTGCTTACAATCATAAGAATCCTGTCTCATGCAATACCCCCGACTCGTGCTCGATAGCTGATACTGTGCCGGGGCCTGTAAACAAACCCCCGACTCGTGTCCGAAGACTGACACAGTACCGGGGTACGTGAAAAGAACCCATCTCGTATGCAACACCCCTGACTCATGCTTGAAAGCTGATACTGTGCCGGGGCCTGTAAACAAACCACCGACTCGTGTCCGACGACTGACACACTACCCGGGCTAGTAACAAGATCTCATCTCCATCACATGCCATCCTGTCTCATGCAATACCCACGACTCCTACTCGAAAGCTGATACTGTGTCGGGGCCTGTAAACAAACCCCCGACTAGTGTCCGAAGACTGACATAGTACTGGGGTACGCGACAAGGATCTCATCATCCGTTACTTCCATGCTTTATCATTCGTTATCTTCCATTTTTGTTACAAAATGCTTTACATACATACATAAGTATAACATACCACGTGAAGTCACATCATAAACATAGCATGAAACAACATCATCATAGCAGCACATAAAGCAAACGCAACATAAATGAGCATAAACCCCGCGAGACATCATTTCTTAGCACTTAAATTCTACTTCCCAAAACAAAGGTGGACGAGCAAGAACAAATGTGGCTGAAAGTCTTTGCAAAATATTCTTTAGAAAATATTCTAAGTGTCCAAAGAAATGCTGATGACACTGTAGCAAATGGGGATGACAATGTAGCAAATATGGATGGAACTGTAGCAAATACGGATGGAACTGTAGCAAAGGCGGATGGAACTGTAGCAAATGCGGATTAACAAAGCAGATGAAAGTTTTCAGATTATATGCTAAGTGTCCAAAGAAATGCTGGTAGAACAAATGCGGACACTGTAGCAAATGCGGATGACACTGTAGCAAATGCGGAAGAACAATAGAAATGCGGATGAACCAAAAGAAATGCGGATGAACAAAAGACTTAGCTGCTGAATGTTCAGCAAATGCGTATGAATAGACTAACCTGCAATGTAATTTATGCTATTTCTAGCTCCCAATCATCATCCTAACACACCCTTGGGACAAATCTACCATACTGCACACTTATAACAAACTAAACATTATACACATCATTGGAAAACATCGAAAAACAAACATCAACAGTACTTAGTCGAACATCATGCTGAAACTCATAGTTTACTTTAGAAACCTTCTGCACTATATGCATAATAGCCCCAAGCACTTAGAAAACCAGTAAAAGAGGGGATCTAGAACTCACCTTGACTGCTCCTAAGCACAACTATTAAACCCGAGAATCCACTTGAAGGTCCAACACCTAAAACCCATGAAAACAAGCACTAAACACCATAATATTTGCCAAGAAGCTCGAACCCAGCAGAAAACACGGAAGAAACACTTGAAAACTTTACCTTTCTGGAAGAACTTCCACTTTCTATCTCTAAAACCGATTGAGAGTTTCTCTCTCTTTAACCGAAGGTTGAATGATGTGGGGAAGAAAGTATGGCTGCCCTTTCTTATTTTAAACACCCACTATGTTCAAGTTTGGCCCTTGCACGCTTTTAACCCTTTGCTTTTGAACTGACTTCCTATTTGCACCCTTACTTTTCTTTTTCTATTCTTTTTAGTAAATTTAGGGTGTTACAAGTCCACCCCCCTTATATAGGTTTCGTCCCCGAAACCTGTCACTTCTCGAACAATTACTTGTAATATTGTCTCATCTCTTCCATGATCTTATACGTAGGCTTAGACACTTTTGGGCTCCACTGTACTCGCACAAATGTGACCACCCTTCTCCTTATCCCTTCTCTCCTTTCTATCAGAAATGGCCACAAGTTTCTCCACATAGTTGAATCGTTCATCCATCTCGATATTCTCTAGTGGCACGTTCATATCCTCCTCGATTAAGCACTCACTTAGATGAGATAGATGGAACATTGAAAGAATTACACTTAACTCGTTGGGTGACTCCAGACGACATGCCACTTCTCCCAACTGAGCAACAATTTGGAATGGTCGTATATATCTTGGTATTAGCGTCCCTTGCTTTCCGAATCAGATGATCCCTTTTCAAGGCGAGGCCTTCATCATAATCCATCGACATAGGTCGGCACCGAACTCTTGTCGAGTGCGGTTGATTAATACATCTTATTGCGACACTCGATGTTTATCTCATAGGCTACTAGCCAATTCATCGTAAGGCGTACACCTATCCGCCGAAGTTTATCCTGAATAGTCTAGCAGGTAACAAGCGCTCTCTCACTTCTATCGCGTAATCCTCTAGGGAATCAGGTAACCTAGTGGACTTACAAATAGCAATTTCTTCATCGAAGGGCTCATCGATCCTCCTACTCCTAACGTGCAACTTACCACACAAGGCAACAGGAATGAAACAACTACTAGAACCATAATCAAAGCACAAATGCACAAATTTAACTTACTAGAAACGTACCTGATGTCACGTCGGAGTCAGCTCTAGCCTTCTTCAGGTTATAGAGAATGCTCTAACATTCATCCTCTACTCTCCTTCCTTGCACCGGAGCTTTCTCCCCTCGAATTCTTGCAGTCTCTACTCATATGCCCAGTCCCGCCACATCTGTAACATCTAGCCATGTGATAATCCCTCGCCTTGTGACCCTCTTTCCTACACTGGAAGCAGATGTTCGATCCTCACATGCACTCCCCCTCGTGGCCTCTACCAAACTTCACGCATACCTCTTCCCTCCCTGTTATCATCTTTTGATCACCGACTCTCATCGTCTTACCTCCAGCCACAAATCCACCATCATTATTCCACCTTCTGTTCTCTTTCCTAACGTAGCCCCACTCCTCCTCTACATCAGCTATCGCCACCGCCTCTCGCTCGTCATATAACCTCCCCGCTAGGTCGACCACCGACCTAAACGTACCTTGCCGGGTAGCGATCAGATGTATGAGAATATCTGTGGGTAGCCCTTGAATGTACCTCTTGATCTTCTGTGGCACAGCCGTCACCTGATTTGGCACCATTCTTGTCATCTCGTTGAACTTAGTGGTGTACTGCCGGTGTGTCATCGTTCCCGCCTCCAGCTGCAAGAAATCTATCGATCTTATCCAATTCACGGTGAGGACAAAACTCCTCGATTACCAGCCTCTTCAGTTTACTCCATCTCATTCTCCTGATTGCCCTGGTACCCTCAGCATGGACAATGTTGTCCCACCAGCATAAGGCCGAGTCCACAAACGAGTGGGTAGCAAACTTTACCTTTTGATCCGACCACTCGCTAATATTGAGGACCGCCTCCATCTCTCTCACCTAATGGTGAGTAGCCGCAACACTCCCATTTCCATTAAAGGTAGGGGGCTTGCATCTTTAGAATGCCCCGTAGTTACAACCACGTGCAGTTTCCTGCACCGCTTCTTCCTCCTCCTCCTCCTCACTAGAGTCAACCATCTTAGTCTCTGGTCTTCCTCCTTCTCCTCTTCAAGTGGTCCTCCTCTTCTCCTTCCTATCATCCTCCTTCACCTCTTTAATCACTTCAGTTACTACAGATGACAGAATCATCTACATAACTTGATGGACCTCTTCTACTACTGCCTCTTTCACCGAGACCCTCAAGTTTGCGCTCTCATTACCACTTTCCTGGTGATGCATCTCGGGCTCCTCATGTATCCTCTCGGTAGCCCTATCCCTATTCCTTATAACACGTGGTTCAGCACCACGTCCTCCCTGTGCTCCACCCCTAGAGGCCATAGATGATCTTCCCCCATCCATTCTCTAATCACTACTATATTTCAAACACTAACATGGTCATTCAAGGAAAAGCTCAGATTATATCAACTATAGTATGTCCCTAATTACAGTGGCCAATTGTGATTAGCCACCTACTTTACTCTTCACACCCCAAGCATTTCCTATCCTAGCTACATTAGTATCTCAATCTACACAAATGCTCACAAACCACATAACATGCGCACATCATACCAGTTAACGTTACCTTACTTAAAACGTTCACAATAAACCTTTATATGCAGGCACGTAGCTACTAGGACTGGCATCCTTTTCTTTTCGACCCATTCTCAGCTTAAGATTAGGTTTTGAAAATAATTACCCAATTCACTTAGACATTAGCTCTGATACCAACTTGTAAGGCCCCGTTCTCGGGACGCCTACAGTTGGTCAATAATCACATAAAATATTTGAAAAACATACACTACTTTTGCAGCGGAACGTAAAAACATTCGTTAATAATTAAAACATGTCATTTCATTACATTACGTCATTCTTTTACATATCAAAACACTATAACATGTCAGGATGCCAGCCTCAAAACATTCCCAGTAGCTTATGCATCCATGCCTGCAACTCCTTAATATCAAGAAAATACCTGCCAACTATCATGCATACAAAAAGTAAGCGACGCTGAGTGAGTTCTAGTTTTATAAATAAAAAACTTTACTTTGATTAAAACATAACCTTTACATTCATTCACAATCACATGTCATACGTACACATTGATAATAATTATTATTATCTTCATCATCTATCATCATTAGTCAATACACTGCTTACAATCATAAGAATCCTGTCTCATGCAATACCCCCGACTCGTGCTCGATAGCTAATACTGTGCCGGGGCCTGTAAACAAACCCCCGACTCGTGTTCGAAGACTGACCTAGTACCGGGGTACGTGAAAATATCCCATCTCGTATGCAGCACTCTCGATGCATGCTTGGAAGCTGATACTGTGTCGGGGCCTGTAAACACATCCCCGACTCGTATCCGAAGACTGACACACTACTGGGGCGAGCAACAAGATCTCATCTCCATCACATGCCATCCTGTCTCATGCAATACCCCCGACTCGTGCACGAAAGCTGATACTGTGCCGGGGCCTGTAAACAAACCCCCGACTAGTGTCCAATGACTGACACAGTACCGGGGTACATGACAAGGATCTCATCATCCGTTATTTCCATACGTTATCATTCATTATCTTCCAGTTTTGTTACAAAATGCTTTACATACATACATAAGTATAACATACCACGTGAAGTTACATCATAAACATAGCATGAAACAACATCATCATGCAGCACACAAAGCAAACGCAACATAAATGATCATTTCTTAGCACTTACATTTTACTTCCCAAAACAAATGAGGACGAGCATGAACAAATGTGGACAAAGTCTTCAGAAAATATTCTTCGGAAAATATTCTAAGTGTCAAGAGAAATACTGATGACACTGTAGCAAATGTGGATGACACTGTAGCAAATACGGATGGAACTATAGCAAATACGGATGGAACTGTAGCAAATGCGGATGAACAAAGCAGATGAAAGTCTTCAGATTATATGCTAAGTGTCCGAAGGAAAGCTGGTAGAACAAATGCGGACACTATAGCATATACAGATGACACTGTATCAAATGCGGAAGAACCATATAAATGCGGATGAATAAAAATAAATGCGGATGAACAAAGGCCTTAGCTGCTGAATGTTTAGCAAATACGGATGAACAGATTAACATGCAATGTAACTTATGCTATTTCTAGCTCCCAATCATCATCCTAACACATTCTTGGAACAGATCTACCATACTACACACTAAGAACAAACTAAACATCATACACATCATAGGAAAACATCTAAAAACATACATCAACAGTACTCAGTCCAACATCATGCTGAAATTCATAGTTTGCTTTAGAAACCTTCTGCCCAGTATGCATAACAGCCCCAAACACTTAGAAAACTAGTAAAAGAGTGGATCTAGAACTCACCTTGACTGCTCCCAAGCATAACTCCCTTAAACCCGAGTACCCACTTGAAGGTACAACACCTAAAATCCATGAAAACAAGCACGAAACACCATAATATTGGCCTAGAAGCTCGAACCCAGCAGAAAATAGGAAAGAAACACTTGGAAACTTTACCTTTCTTGAAGAACTTCTAGTTTCTCTCTCTAAAACCGGCTGAGAGCTTCTCACTCTCTAGGACCGAAGGTTGAATGGTGTGGGGAAGAAAGTATGGCAGCCCTTTCTTATTTTAAACCCCCACTATGTTCAAGTTTGGCCCTTGCATGCTTTTAACCCTTTACTTTTGAACGGACTTCCTATTTGCACCCTTACCTTTCTTTTTCTATTCTTTTTAATAAATTTTAGGGTGTTACAAGTCCACCCCATTGTATAGGTTTCATCCCCAAAACCTACCACTTCTCGAACAAATGCTAGTAATATTGTCTCATCTCTTCCATGATCTTATACGTAGGCTTAGTCCCTTTTAGGCTCCACTGTACTCACATAGATGTGACCACCCTTCTCCTTATCCCTTCTCTCCATTCTATCAGCAATGGCCACCAGTTGCTCCACCTACTTGTATCGTTCATCCATCTCGATATTCACTAGTGGCACGTTCATATCCTCCTCGATTAAGCACTCACTTAGATGAGATAAATGGAACGTTGAAAGAATTACACTTAACTCGTTGGGTGACTCCAGACAACATGCCACTTCTCTCACCTGAGCAACAATTTGGAATGGCCTCATATATCTTGGTATTAGCTTCCCTTGCTTTCTGAATTGGATAATCCATTTCCTGGGCGAGGCCTTCATCATAATCCATCAACGTAGGTCGGCACCAAACTCTTGTCGAGCTCAGTTGATCAATCCATCTTCAAGCGACACTCGATGTTTATCTCATAGGCTACTAGCCAATTCATCGTAAGGCGTACACCTATCCGCCTAAGTTTATCCTGAATAGTCTAGCAGGTAATAAGTGCTCTCTCACTTCTATCGTGTAATCCTCTAGGGAATCAGGTAACCTAGTGGACTTACAAAAAGCAATTTCTACATCGAAGGGCTCATCGATCCTCCTACTCCTAACATGCAACTTACCACAGAAGGAAACAGGAATGAAACTACTACTAGAACTACAATCAAAGCACAGATGCACAAATTTCACTTACTAGAAACGTACCTGACATCACGTCGGAGTCAGCTCTATTAGCAAACTTTATCTTTTGATCCTCTCGGCACTTATGGATATCGAGTACCGCCTCGATCTATCTCACCCAACGATGAGCAGCCGCAACACTCCCATTTCTATGAAACGTTGGGGGCTTGCATCTTTGGAATTCTCCGTAGTTATAACCACGTGCAGTTTCCTGCACCATTTCTTCCTCCTGCTCCTCCTCACTAGAGACAACCGTCTCAGTCTCAGGTCGTCCTCCTTCCCCTCTTCCAGTGGTCCTCCCCTTCCCCTTCCTTTCATCCTCCTTCATCGCTTTAATCACTCCAGTTACTACAGACGGTAGAATGGTCTGCATAACTTGATGGACCTCTTCTACTACTGCCTCTTTCACTGAGGCCCTCAAGTTCATGCTCTCATCAGCACCTTCCTAGTGATGCATCTCGGCCTCCTCACATGTCCTCTCAGTAGCCCTAGCCCTATTCCTCGTAACACGCGGCTCAGCACACGTCCTCACTGTGCTCCACCCCTAGAGGCCTTAGATGATCTTCCTCCAGCCATTCTCTAATCACTATAAGATTACAAACACTAACATGGTCATTCAACGAATAGCTCGGATTATGTCAAGTATAGTAAGTCCCTAATTACAGTGGCCAGTTGTGATTAGCCACCTACTTTCCTCTTCACACCGCAAGCATTTCCTATCCTAACTATATCAGTATTAAAATCTACACAAAAGCACACTAACCACATAACATGCGTAGATCATACCAGTTAATGTTAACTTACTTAAAACGTTTACAATAAACCTTTATCTGCAGGCACGTAGCTACTAGGACTGGCAACCTTTTCTTTTTGTTCGATTCTCAGTTTAAGATTCGGTTTTGAAAATAATTACCCAATTCACTTAAACTTTAGCTCTGATACCAACTTGTAAGGCCCCGTTCCTGGGACGCCTACAGTTGGTCAATCATCGCATTAAATATTTTAAAAACATACTTTACTTTTGCAGCGGAACTTAAAAACATTTGTTAATAATTAAAACATGTCATTTCATTACATTATCTCATTCTTATTCATATCAAAACACTATAACGTCAAAATATGGATGCCAACCTCAAAACACTCCTAGTAGCTTATGCATCCATGCCTGCAACTCCTCAACATCAACAAAATACCTGCCAACTATCATGCATACAAAAAGTCGGCAACGCTGAGTGAGTTCTAGTTTTATAAATAAAATACTTTACTTTCATTAAAACAAAACCTTTACATTCATTCACAATCACATGTCATACGTAAACATTGATAATAATTATTATTATCTTCATCATCATTCATCATTAATCAATACATTGCTTACTATAATACGAATTCTGTCTCATGCAATACCCCCGACTTATGCTCGATAGCTTATACAGTGTCAGGGCCTATAACAAACCCCCGACTCGCGTCCGAAGACTGACACAGTACCGGGGTGAGCAACAAGATATCATCTCCATCACATGCCATACTATCTCATGCAATACCCCCGACTCGTGCTCGAAAGCTGATACTGTGCCGGGGCCTGTAAACAAACCCCCGACTTGTGTCCGATGGCTGACACAGTACCGGGGTACGTGACAATGTTCTCATCATCCGTTACTTCCATACTTTATCATTCGTTATCTTCCACTTTCGTTACATAATGCTTTACATACATACATAAGTATAACATACCACGTGAAGTCACATCATAAACATAGCATGAAACAACATCATCATAGCAGCACACAAAGCAAACGCAACATAAATGAGCATAAACCGCCCCGAGACATCATTTCATAGCACTTAAATTCTACTTCCCAAAACAAATGTGATGAGCTTGAACAAATGTCGACGAAAGTCTTCGGAAAATATTCTTTAGAAAGTATTCTAAGCGTCCAAAGAAATGCTGATGACACTGTAGCAAATGTGGATGACACTGTAGCAAATGCGGAAGGAACTGTAGCAAATGGGGATGGAACTGTAGCAAATTCGGATGGACAAAGCAGATGAAAGTCTTCAGATTATATGCCAAGTGTCCAAAGAAATGCTGCTAGAACAAATGCGGACACTGTAGCAAATGCGGAAGAACAAAAGAAATGCGGATGAACAAAAAGAAATGCGGATAAACAAAAGACTTAGCTGTTGAATGTTCAGCAAATGCGGATGAACAGATTAACCTGCAATGTAACTTATGCTATTTCCGGCTCCCAATCATCATCCTAACACATCCTTGGCACAGACCTACCATACTACACACTTAGAACAAACTAAACATCATACACATCATAGGAAAACATCAACAGTACTCAGTCGAACATCATGCTGAAATTCATAGTTTGCTTTAGAAACCTTCAGTGCAGTATGCATAACAGCCCCAAACACTTAGAAAACCAGTAAAAGAGGGAATCTATAACTCACCTTGACTGCTCCCAAGCATAACTCCCTCAAACCCAAGAACCCACTTGAAGGTCCAGCACCTAAAACCCATGAAAACAAGAACTAAAAACCGTAATATTGGTACAGAAGCTCGTACCCAGTAGAAAACAAGGAAGAAACACTTGAAAACTTTACCTTTCTTGAAGAACTTCCACTTTCTCTATCTAAAACCGTTTGAGAGCTTCTCTCTCTCTAGGACAAAAGGTTGAATGGTGTGGGAAAGAAAGTATGGTAGCCCTTTCTTATTTTAAACCCCCACTATGTTCAAGTTTGGCCCTTGCATGCTTTTAACCCTTTGCTTTTGAACTGACTTCCTATTTGCGCCCTTACTTATCTTTTTCTATTCTCTTTAATAAATTTCGGGTGTTACAAGTCCATGTAGGATTCTATGTGCCCAAGACACGTAAAATATTTATGCGGTTAGTACGTTATGATCCAAGTCGGGTTATACCCAATAAC
>BJCO01000758.1:0-14146 GCA_018326465.1 Flaveria floridana | reverse complement strand
TTATTATTTTGTCTACATAGCACCTCACATGTGTTTTCTTGAACTGTTGAACTTGCTCACAATTTTTAGTTGATCTAAACTGTATTCAGTAACCAGCCTTGGCAAAACTATTATGAACATGGAAATATTGAGTTGTTAATTTAGAAGTAAGTGATCATTGCGTGTCAAGTGTAATTGTTTTTCTCCGGGTTAATTTATATTTGATATTTTGAATGTAACATTTCCATGTAATGACTCACAATGGAATGCACACATTATTATTGATCACTAAGCATCTGAGTCAACTGATTACTTGTGTTTTCTACTCTGCTTCAGGGAATCCCCAAGAGATAATTCCTCCAGTTGAGGGGGTTGCAGGGGGTGGCACAGCATATGGTTGGGGTGATGGTAGCTTACAGGATCAAAGTTTACTAAGAGGGAAAATTGACCCTTCTAGGGTTCCATCTTCTGATCTAGTACACGTGTGGTGTATGCCTAGCACTGCAAATGTAGGACCTCAAGAAACACCTAGATCGTTGGAGCCTGTAAGTTTCTAAGTTTTTGAAACTTGTCAGTGCAGCCTAAGTTGGACATAAGGCTTCTGAGGTTTATTGGATTCTTGAACAGTAATGATGTCTAAAAGGGATTTTGAGTTAATGTATATTTTAAAACACTAGGCAAGGACAAGAAAACAAGAAAAAGCATTATGTACAGTGATTTTTTTCCTAATTGTTTGAGTTTATATATTCATATATGCTTGAAACATGGAAATACGAATTTAACGGATGTCTATAATTGCCAAACTCTTCTGGTTATCTATTAGGATTGTTGGAATTATCATCTTCATTGATATAAAATGTTATTTTAAGTGTGATGGCTTATAATCACACATACATATCTGCATAATAAAATAATGCTACCTTAAAGGTATCTCTTTTAGCTGCAAGAAATGAGAGGGAAAGCGTACAAATTGCTATACGTCCTAAAGTTTCTTGGAGTGAATCCAGTAATGCAGGGGTTGTACAAATTCAGTGTACTGATCTCTGTTCAACTTCTGGTGACAGGTTAGTATTTTGTGGTTTCGCAATATTAATATATTTTCTCCAAATTTAGATTATAATCAATATTTGTTATAACCAGGTTGGTCGTTGGTCAATCAGTTAAATTGAGACGTGTGGTCCCTATATTGGGTGTTCCAGATGCACTTGTACCAATTGATATGCCAGTCTCACAAATAAATCTACTTCCAGGGTATTAATTACATCATTGATAGAAAAATTCAAGACTAAATGTTCATTCATGTGAGCTCTGACTTGACTATTATGGTTTTTTTTCCTGCAGAGAAACTACTGCCATTTGGGTTTCTATTGATGTTCCAAGTACACAGCCCCCAGGACAATATGATGGAGAATTTATTGTTACTGCTACCAAAGCAGATGCAGAGTGATTGCCTACTCTGTTTTTTCCATTAAATATTAGTTGCTGATTTCAAATGATTGCCAGCTTGTTTACATGTCCATGTGGAACTTTAATATAATTTGGATTAGAATAAATACTAATAACTGTTTCATTCAAAGGAGTGAAATGGTTTTTTGGGGAATGTCTCAAGGAAATTCCCATTCCCTGCTTTTTTTTTTGGGAAAAAAATTGAAGATCTTCTGTTTCCTACATCCAAGCTAATGAATTTTTTTCATAATATTAGAAATTGGTTGGGTAAAAGTCAGAATTTGGAATTTTAGATCAAAAACCCCAACATGTTTGTAGTTATTTATGTTAAGTTTGATTGTTTACAGATGTGCAGCACAATTTCTTGATAAATCTGAAAAATATCAAGTGTATAGGGAACTTAGAAATTGTCTTGATGTCATTGAGCAAATTGATGGGAAACCGGTCGAAGAAGTGGTAAGATTGAATTATTTCATTTATTTGACAGCATTTTGTGCCAACACTAGAGGTGGCAATTTTGACATATAAGGCCATTTTGGGGCTAAATAGGAAATGTATAATGGTTTGAATTTTGAAACTTGAAAGTTGATAAAAACCGTATTATTCATGCATGCAATCTCCCAAACGTTTTATTCACATGCTTAAAATAATGATTATATTGTTTCTGTGATCATATCTAAAACATTCATTATTTAATGAAAATGTCAAAAAGTGTTACCGGTCAACTAACCCGCCTGTTTAATCTGTTACCAGACCCACTCATCCTGTTGTGATAAACTATTCATAGACCCACCCGCCTGCTTAAAATCATGCAATAACACTGTTGTGATAATTTATTCATAGAACTTCTTTTTGTTCAGGTAGAAAGAGCGAAATCTGCAACTACAACCTTAAGAAGAGTTCTTCTTTCGTCATCTTTTTCTGATTTCGTTTCAGAAAACGGGCCAATGGATATGATGGATGAAGATGCAATCCTTTCAATACGTTTGAAGCTAAGTTTGACTGTTTGGGACTTTGTTCTCCCAACAACACCATCACTTCCTGCTGTCATTGGCGTATCCTAAATTCTTACTATTTTAATATAATGACTTTACTTTTTGGCATCTATTTTTTTTTAAATGTCAAATCCTTAATGATTATTAAGATATCTGATACTGTAATCGAAGATCGTTTTGGTGTTGAACATGGGAGTGTCGAATGGTATGATGCTCTAGAACTACATTTCAAGTGGCTGCTTCAATATAAAATCAGTCCTTATTTCTGCAAATGGGGTAACAGCATGCGTGTTTTGACTTACACTTCTCCATGGCCTGGTATGATCATTCAAGTGATAATATTTTTCATTAATTTTATCAAGCCATCAGAAATCTTATCTCTTCACTTTTATGTATTGCGTAGCTGATCATCCAAAATCAGATGAGTTTTTCTCAGACCCTCGTCTTGCAGCTTATGCTGTGCCATATAGTCCTGTAGTCCCTTGGTATGTAACTAGATGCCTGAAGTGTTTTTTACTGTGGCCTGTCTGGCTGTCTACATATGAATGGTTTGGTCTGGGTTGTGTTTTATCTTGAACATGTCAAATTAGTTAAATCAGAAATTATAGCCAAAAGGGCACTATTTAATGCATAAAACCCTCTAGATTGATTTAGTCAAGGATTTGGTTGTTACTGTATAATCTAGTTTTGGTAAATATATTTATGCACTAATTATATATAGTACTTGGACAAAAAGTGTTTTGGGTCAACCTAAACCATAATAAAAATCATGAGTTTTGACTGTTACACTCCCATTTTGTTTTCTCTACTGTACGATGATGTTGATCATGCGTCACTAACATTACTGATTCTTAACAGTGGTGATTTAGCAAAGGATTACCTGCAGAAGGAAGTTGAGATCTTGAGATCCAAAAGCCACTGGAAGAAAGCCTACTTTTATCTGTGGGATGAGGTATTAACTGTAGAACCAAATATCCAAATGCATATATTTGTATGCTCTTTATTAAAAGATATCTTTAGCGTTCTGATGCAGACGGAAGCAAGAACAAACGTTATAACTCAGTTTAAAGAGAATTTTGGCAAAATTTAACTTTTTTTTCTATGGCTAAGAAGCCACATGGTTAACTGAAATTGTCAATTTCATAGCAAAATTATTACAAAAATCTTGAAATTTAAGGGAACATGAAGTGTGAGGCAGTGAGATGAAAGACTTTTAGTGTAAAACTTGTATTTATAAGTTTGTATACTAATATTTACACTCATCAATCTGCTCTGCATGAAGTTCACCCATAAAATAACAATCTGGAGATGAACAGTTATTATATCCGCATTATTACTTCATTTCAATATCGAACACATTTTTCTTCCAGCCACTGAATATGCAACAGTATGATGCTATTCGCCACCAAGCTAGTGAGATTCATGCCTATGCACCCGATGCCCGTGTATTGACTACATACTACTCTGGTAAGAGCATCTCTAATTAAAGTTTATATGCAAATTGCATCCACTATCTTTTATTCATGCTTTTTTTTTGTAACAAACCTGCAAGTTATTTTCATTAACCACTGAACCAAGAGAAAATAAAGAGCCCTATGTGTTAGTTTGTGTTTCATCTTTTAGCCATACTGCCCAGTTTGAAAATCATTGTTAGGTTGAGTTTGGTCATGTTGGAAAAGTATTTTTTTTCTTATGGAAGAAACAGGGCATGTAGGCATTTGGATTGAAAACTAATTTATATACTTCTAAAAAAGTGCTTGTTGATTTTGAAATGGATAGATGCTAGAGATGATCTGAGACTAGTTTCTAGCTGTATTCAGGTCCAAGTGATGCACCTCTTGCACCAAATAATTTTGAGGCTTTTCTCAAAGTACCAGGGTTCCTACGCCCTCATACACAAATATATTGTACAAGGTAAAAACTTTATTCTTTTTGTTATGTGTTTCATTCTCTTGCATTCAACAAATGATATAATGACCTTAAATTTTTTTTTGACTTTGAAGTGCGCTAAGAACAGAATGAAAGATGACATGTGATTGTTGCTAAGTATGTGGTTATTAACTCTGAGAAAATGAACAGTAAAGTATGGGGATACCTGATGCCTTAGGGAGAAAGCACATATTTCTATGTACCATTAGCTGATGTCTAATAATTTTCAAATACTTGACCAAGATGCATACTGAATCTTAACTAGTGCACCCGAACCTATTCTCAATGTTTGTTATTGTCATTTGCAGTGAATGGGTAATTGGTAACCGCGAGGACTTGGTGAAGGATATAATTGCAGAGATTAAACCCGAAAATAATGAGGTAATATCTTGATCCCCTTTTGCCCAAACATATTGACTTATTTATTGCTTGATGTTCATTAGTGCGTGTATTTATACTACACTTGTAGAAGTACATTTGTGAATACTAAATGCATTTGATAGAGGGTGTCAATTCAACCATTTACTTATCAAGAGGTCGATTTGGGTTTTTGTTTAAAATCAAAGGTGTCAAATAAAAAAAGTTAGTAAAGCGGAATGGGTCGGATTGATTGAAAGCCAGCCAAAGCTCATCTTTAATACATAAATCATAAATGGACAATAAGTGTTTGTGGGTCGGCCCGACAAACTAGATTATCTTGACACCTGTTACCCAACCAGCAGACATGCTCATATTGCAAGTTTGCAACCTCCAGTTCTTGGTATGCAGTAAATCAGTAGTAATAGCATTGGGATGACATGATGGATGATATTGACCAGGAATGGTGGACATATGTGTGCATGGGACCATCAGATCCTCATCCTAACTGGCACCTGGGTATGCGGGGTACACAGCACCGTGCAGTGATGTGGCGTGTATGGAAAGAAGGTGGCACTGGCTTTCTTTACTGGGGTGCCAACTGCTATGAGAAGGCTACTGTAGCTAGCGCAGAGGTACGTCATTTCTCACCCATCTATACTTTCCTCTGGAAGTGGTAATTCCAAATCATTTTTGGATGTTCTCAAACAGGTCAAATGGGTTGAAGCCAGAAAGTCACGTACTCATGTAGAATTGTAAATTTAGCTTACATTGATTTATTGAACTTTTAAGATTATTGATTTTTGTAACATATAAAACTAAAAAAGATGGGTTTAAAATGTTTATGGGTCAACCCGAACCCCCCCCCCCCTTTGACCCTTAACCAACGTGCAAGGTCAACTCTATTCTTTTATAACTTTCATTGTATATTTTGGGTGTGTATGAACAGATCAAATTCAGGCGGGGGCTTCCCCCGGGTGATGGGGTATTGTTTTACCCTGGTGAGGTTTTCTCATCCTCACATGAACCAGTGGCTTCTCTTAGGCTAGAGCGCCTTTTGAGTGGCTTGCAGGTAATTTTTTTGTGCTCTCTTTTTTACGTACTCATTCTTTTACACCACCATGACCCTGTTTGCAACCTAGACCTTGCAAATATTGAACAAGGGTGCAAAATAATGAATATTGACCATTACTTCGTGTTACTATTGTATATAGCTAGTGATGGCAAAATGGATTATTCGCTTTGGGTGGGTAATGAACAAAGCGACAAACATGTAATTTTGGAATGGTTGAAAACTGGTCAAGTCAGGTTGGTCCGACCAATAAACAATTTTTTGTCATCTCTTTTCTTAAATTTTACGAATAACTATCAATTAAATATGATTAAAGAAACTATATTGTTAATGTTGTAACAAAACTTTAAATTAAATGATTTTGAAAGTTCAGCGTTTGTCTTCTTTCATGATACATTTTTTTTTTGTGTTCCTAGGACATCGAGTACCTGAAGCTCTACAGCTCAAGGTACGGTAGGGATGAAGGGCTTGCGATCCTAGAAAAAACAGGTATGTACTTAGGCCCAGAGCGTTACACTCTCGAGCACAACCCGATAGACATGATGCGGGGTGAGATTTTCAGAACTTGTCGTCCGTAGGATGTAGGTTCTCTTTTGGTGTAGTGATGAAACTATAGTCTTATACATTGTTGAGAATGGAAGTCACTACGGTTTTTAGGAAGTGGTCATGTTTTTGCTTCGAGGCATGACTCATTACAAATGCTTGTCATATCTGGTACTTGTAGTTCATAGAATTCATAAATGCATTTTGTTGTATGCAACATTTAAAGGAAGTGTTCATTATTAGCAAAAGGTTGATTAGTAAAAATATGGTTTTATTATGTTAATTTTTATAATCTATTAACATAGGGTATTTTTTCTATTTTGATGGTCGAAAGTGGTACAAACCAAACAATATACATATTTTCAATGTTAAAGGGGCATTGCTTCTTGCGGTTGCAACCGTCGGTGAACATTTCAAATGCTACAATGTTATTATAGTGTTGTAACTAGTTTTGATTTAGAAGTTTCTAGCAAGTGCGTCAAACATGTCCAGTCATTTAAAAAGCGTGACAAACATGGAAAGGTTACCACATTGTTATAATTGGTTTTGATGCACAAGTTTGTAATAGTGTATCAATTATGCATAACGATAAATAATTTTGCAGGTTTAGTTATTGTGCCTATTGTGTTTTGACGCACAAGTTATGTAACAATATGTCTAAACACACTTATTAGGTTTGAGTCACTATTATAATTTATTTTGATGAACCGATATATTGTTAGTGTCAAGTATTAATTCATTGAAGTTTTAGTTGGAGGTTTAGTAGGTTAATTGATAGTTAACTAAAGTTCAAGGGGTGTATGTGTCATTTCCAATTCTTGTTTTTCAAATGTTTTTTATTAGTTAGTTAGAAGTGGTAGAACCAAGTGAATTGGTGCAATCTCATCTTCTTCGTTTTCTTGCTTTGTTCATGTATGTTCATGTATGTCGCTTCTCTTAATCGAATGATATGGTGATTTGATTGTTCATGATTTGATTCCAATTACAACAATTGGTATCAGAGCGAGGTTAAAGGCCGATTGAGAAGAACAAATCCGATGAGAATCGATCAGGAGAAACCTTAAGGATCAAGATGGTGTCGATCAAGTTCGAATTGGAAAAATTCGATGGGAAGAATGATTTTAGCCTCTGGAGAATGAAGATGCGTGTGCTGTTAGTTCATGAGGGGCTAGTGGAAGCCTTTGCCGGCGGTCAAGCAAAGATCCCAGCAGACGCGACCGATAAAGACAAGAAGGAACTTGAAGAAAAGTGGAAAGACAAGTTGCAGAGGTTGCACAACGCCATTATTCTTAGTCTTGGGGATCGGTTACTGCGAGAAGTGTCAAAGGAAAACACAACGGTAGGGATCTGGACTAAATTAGAAGGGCTATACATGATGAAATCACTTGCAAACCGGTTATACCTCAAGAAAAGGTTGTACACTTATCACATGACCCCTGGAAAATCGCTAGAGGATCATACTGATGAGTTTAACAAGCTTGTGTTAAATCTTGAGAACATAGACGTGAAGATCAATGATGAGGACAAGGCAATACTGTTCTTTGCTTCCCTACCTCCCTCCTATGACCATTCGTAAATACACTCATGTATGGCAGAGACACACTGTCTATGGAAGAGGTGCTGGCTGTATTGAACTCCAAAGAGCTCAAAAGAAGATCAGACTCTAAAGAGGAAGGTGGAGAAGGCCTCTATGTTCGAGGGAGAACTGATCATAGAAGTCAAAGAACCAAGCCTGGATCAAGATCCAAGTCTAGACCCAAAAGAAAGTGCTATGTATATGGATCTGACAAGCACTTAAAGAGGGAATGCCCTGACTTAAAGAAGAGAAAGGGTGAATACTCCTCCAATAAGGCTACAACAGTAATATTGCATAAGATGACTGCTCAGAAGGCTATGAAAGTGTTGCTGTGTTAGTAGTGTCAGGTGAAGGAGTGAATCACCGGTGGATACTTGATTCAGGGTGTTCATTTTACATGACACCCATGAAAGAATACTTTATCAGTCTTAGAGATGAGGATATAGGGAGTGTTAAGCTTGGTGATGACAGGCCCTGCCAAATTAAGGGGGTGGGCTCAGTGGCATTCAAGCTGGATGGTGGATCAGAGTTGATGTTGCACAATGTAAGGTATGTCCCCTCAATGAAAAGAAGCCCGCTGTCTCTTGGGTTATTTGAAAAGGAGGGCTACCATGTTAGGCTAAAAGGGGGAAATGCCAAGGTCATTAGAGGGTCTTTGGTAGTTATGACTAGGACAAGAAGGGAGAACAATTCCTACCTTCTAGATGGGAGTGTGACTCATGGACTAGTATCAGCTGCCATAGATCAAGGGTCAAGTCAGGCTCTACTATGGCACAGGAGACTAGGGCATGTAAGCCATCAGGTAATGTGGAGCTGAACAAGTTGCTTGATCTCAAATGCTGTGTCTTTGGGTTCTGTGAAAAGTGTCATAGGCAAGCAAAAGAGAGTCAAGTTCAGCAGTAGCACCTATCACTCAAAGGGCATATTGGACTATGTTCATGCAGACTTATGGGGGCCTGCTAAGGTAGAGTCACCTGGCAAAGCCAGGTATTTTCTATCCCTAATTGATGATCACTCTAGAAGGGTATGGGTGTATGTTATCACATCCAAGAGTGATACATTCATGAAATTTAAGGAATGGAGGTCACTAGTTGAAAAACAAACTGGAAGGACCATTAGAAAGTTGAGAACATACAATTGCTTGGAATTTTTGCAGTGGTGAGTTCAATTCCTATTGTAAGCTCAATGGGATAGGTAGACACCTTACAATACCAGGTACTCCCCAACAAAATGACCTAGTTGAAAGAATGAATAGGACCATTCTTGAAAGGGTGAGGTGTATGCTATTGAGTTCAGGTTTACCACAAACCTTTTAGGGTGAGGTGGCTGTCATTGCAGTCTATCTGATTAATAGATCACCTTCTACTGTTCTTAACATGAGAACCCCCACAGAGGTGTGGTTAAGGGAAAGACCTGACCTAAGGCATCTAAGGGTGTTTGGGTCTATAGTATATGCCCACATAAGTTAGGGTAAGCTCGAAGCTAGGTCAATGAAGTGTGTGTTCATTGGTTATCCTGAGGGGGTAAAAGGGTATAAGCTATGGAAATTAGAAGGTGAAGGTCCCAGAGTCTTGGTCAGCAGGAATGTTGAGTGCAGAGAAGAAGTCATGTACAAGGATGTAATGAGAAATTTGAGAGACAGCTTAATGATACTCATGGTATCTGGAATGAGCAAGTTGAGGTGGAGTTTGATGAGCTTTCCAAAGGTCACCTACCTGGTACAACTGAGGGTGCAGGCGCAGTTGGTACAACTGAGGGTGCAGGCTCAGTTGGTACGACTGAGAGAGCATGCTCAGTCGGCACCTCTGATGGCAATGCTGAAGGAGGTGCTCATACAGGTGCTCCGAGTCCTGTGTCTCATAGCTTAGCTAAAGACGGGCCTAGGAGGAACATAAAACCACCTCACAGGTATGTTGCTGATAGTGAGTGTGACTTGTCTGCCATTGTGTTTCTGGCTGCTGAACAGGAAAGTGTCTTAAAATAATTGTCTTATGATGAGGCTATAAGGTCAGATGACAAGGACAAATGGACAGCAGGCATGAAAGATGAGATTGAGTCACTACATAAGAATGGTACGTGGAAGTTGTCAGATCTACCGGCTGATAAGAAGGTTGTCCCATATAAGTGGCTGTATAAGCTCAAAGATGGGCTATCTAGCACTGATCCTCCCAGATACAAGGCTAGGCTGGTGGCAAAGAGTTTCAAGCAAAGGGCTGTTATAGACTATAGTAAGATCTTTTCTCCTGTAGTCAAGCATACATTCATTAGGCTTATTCTATCACTGACAGTTGCATCTGATTTGGAATTAGAGCAGCTGGATGTAAAAACTGCTTTCCTTCATGGTTATATTGAGGGCATTTACATGAACCAACCTAGGGGATTTGAGATTGAAGGTCATGAAGATAAAGTCTGTCATTTGAAGAAGCCTTTATATGGACCTAAACAATCCCCTAGGCAATGATACATGAGATTTGATGAGTATATGGTATCTCATGGGTTCATGAGAAGCAATTATGACAACTGTGTATATCTTAGGGAATATGTTGATGGAATTTTTGTGTACCTGTTGCTGTATGTTGATGATATGCTTATAGCCTTCAAAGATAAGCTGGTCATAGAGGAAACTAAGCAGATGCTAATGTCAGAATTTGACATGAAGATGTTAGGAAAGTCTAAAAAGATCCTGGGTATGGAGTTCAAGAGAGAGAGAGAGAGAGATAGAGAGCTTAAACAACTTAAGTTGTCTCAAACTAGTTACTTGTCTATGGTGTTGGAGAATTATGGTATGAGCAAATGTATGCCAGTTAAGACTCCCATTGCTACTCACTTTAAGCTTTCGAATAAGAATTCTCCATCTACTTCAGAAGCGGTAACCTATATGAGTAGAGTACCCTATGCCAATGTGGTGGGTAGTATGATGTATTTGATGGTATGCTCAAGATCTGATATTAGCTATGTTATGAGTATGATCAGTAGGTTCATTGGCAATCCTGGGAGGAATCATTGGGATGCTGCTAAGTGGCTGTTAAGGTACTTAAAAGGCACAAAGGAGTATCGTTTAATATTCGGGTGTCATAGTAGTGATAAGCAGCTTGTAACTGGGTTTGTTGACTCGGACTATGCTAAAGACATGGATAAAGGAAGGTCCACCACATGCTATGCTTTTCAAGTCTTGGGTAATCTTGTGACTTGGAAAGCACGGCTGCAGTCTGTGGTGGCCTTATCTACTACTGAGGCAGAGTATATGGCCTTAGTAGAGGCAGTTAAGGAGGCTCTATGGCTCAAGGTGTTTGTAATAGAACTGGGAGTAAAGTTAGACGGAGCTTGTGTCTTTTGTGATAATCAAGGTGCTGTGTTATTGTCTAAAGATAGCAGGTTCCATGAAAGAACAAAGCACATTGATGTGCGGTTCCATTTCATAAGGGAAGTGATTAAGTCTAAGGAGATTGTTGTTGAAGAAACAGATACCCAATTTAATTCAGCCGACATGTTCACTAAGTCTCTATCGGGTGTTAAATTCAAGTGGTGTGTTGATTCATTGAGTGTTTGTTAGATTCAATGAGTTTAACTTGAAGGTGGAGATTGTTAGTGTCAAGTATTAACTCATTGAAGTGTTAGTTGGAGGTTTAGTAGGTTAATTGATAGTTAACTAAAGTTTAGGGGGTGTATGTGTCATTTCCAATTCTTGTTTTTCAAATGGTTGTTATTAGTTAGTTAGAAGTGGTAGAACCAAGTGAATCGGTGCAATCTCATCTACTTCGTTTTCTTGTTTTGTTCATGTATGATCATGTATGTCGATTCTCTCAATGGAATGATATGGTGATTTGATTGTTCGTGATTTGATTCCAATTACAACATATATCATGTTATGTTCAACTTACTAAAATGATGCCCTTTAATTTTAAGAATTTGATTTAGTGGATTTGTTGCTGTAAAGGGTTTTGATGTGCAATTTCATACCACTTTTGAGAAATCCAAAAGCGTGATTTTAGCTTTGGGTTTTGATGTGCAATTCCATATCACTTTGTGAAATTCAATAGCGTGGTTTTAGCTTTGATACAGAAGAACAAAAGAATGAATTCCGCATACTATGATTCGGAAGGAAAAAAACAACCATAACAATTCATGCCACTTTTCTTAGAGGCGAAACACAAACACTTCGCAAAAAGTTCTGATCAATTCATGCTACTTTTCTTAGAGGTGAAACAGAGACACTTGGGACGCAAGTAAATGATAAATTTATTAATTATATTGTATTTTTTGGATCAACTTCAACGAATGAGCATTGAGCACTAATCCAAATACACAAACATAAATCCAAATACAATCAAACATAAATCATAAAATAAACTAACTTGCAAAAATAAATAACAAATTAATAAGAGAAAGGTAAAAGATTAAAGGGGTTGGAACGTGGAACACCTCGTTGGCTGCTGAAACGATGTGAAAGCGGGAGAGGAAAAAGCAAACTAAAACCGAACCATAATTGAAACAACCTAGAAAACCCAAACTAACTAACAACTGATTTTCGGTTATTACTTATTAGTTATAGGATTGTGTTTATTTTGTTCGGCGTCTGTTGGCATATAATAACCAAACATGGTTTACTAAACTAAACCATCAAGCTAGCTGCATTAGAACACACAATCTTCTAACATCAAATAGAACTTGTATGTATTACAAGCAACATAGCATTTTAGAAAGTTAGTGAAACTACGGTCTTAGTCTTTAGAAACAAATCGTGAGGATTTATGGATTTGGTCTTTTTCTATGCAACCATAAGACAAATTACATGGGTCACCATATCAATTATTAAGTCTTTTGACATGAGGCGTCTTAACTGTTGGTCTCAAGTTTTTAGACCATAGGGAAAAGGTTTTATCAGAGCAGAATTTATGGATTATTCGTTGACACTATTAGGTAGAAAATGAAAGAACTAATAAGAGACAATGATTTTTAGTTATATATTTTGGGTAGAAAATGAAAGAACTAATGTTGGTATGTGGAGTCAAACTATTACAGATTCAACTATCGTAAGGTATGAGACTTGTTTTAAATCAATTATATACACAATGTATAAAAGATTTATTTTTATCAACATTTCCTATTTTCAAAATTTTGTTTAAAATCAAGACGTCTCATTACCAAAACTACCTGTTTACACTTTTTAACATCTATCATCGTTCTAATAAAACCTACAATTTACAAGCTTCTCTTAGAGTATGTGTCAGGCTAAAACCTTAAAGTAACGTTTTGTGCGCATGAATAAGAGACGAAATGAATTGAATCATTAAGAGTGAATGAAAAAGGTTTCATACTTAATTAATGAAAATGTTCAATTGAACCAGTGATCCGTCAGTAATCTAAATAGCCGTTTAAAAAATATGAAAAACTAAAATAATTTACAAATCAACACAAACAATAAAATAAAAATCCATCCATCACCATCCCTATGGTCAACCCCATCAAATGTCCCCATCCCAAATCCAAAACCACCTCACACTCACACTCAAACACACACAACACAAAATGACTCTTTTGCTTCTTCTTCCTCTCTTCATCACCATCACCACCATCTTCTTCAAACACATATGGATCCCCCTTCGGATCCAATACCACTTCCGTCAACAATCCATCGGAGGCCCCACCTACCGCCCCATCGCCGGCAACTCCGCTGGAGTCCGCCGGAGAATGATCGCCGAAGCCGAATCTTCACGGCCAGCTTCGTTCAACCACGACGGAGTTGTGCAGAGAGTGATGCCCCACTACTACAACTGGTCGAAGGTTTATGGGGATCCGTTTTTGTACTGGTTCGGGTCGAAGGCCCGGCTGGCGGTGTCCGACCCGGAGATGATTAAAGAGGTGTTGGTGAGTAAAAGCGGGTCGTTTGGGAAGATCCGGTTTAACCCGGGTTCGAAGGTTTTGTTCGGGTCGGGGCTTGTCGGGTTGGAGGGGGAGAAGTGGGTTGTGCATAGAAGGATCGCTGCTCAGGCCTTTAACATGGAAAGAGTTAAGGTATCATTCTATTAGTTTAGTGTCTAAATATTATTTTAAATTTAATATAACTTGATAAAATACGTAAATTAGTTTTATACTTTTATTATAAATAACTTGAAAGGTATTATAAACTAATCAACTTTTACTTTTAATTTTCATTTCTGTTAACAACAGTTTTTCACTTCTAAATACTTGTTTGCAATAAGTGTGTGAACTTTTGAGAATACGAGAAAACATAGACAACATAACATG
>BJCO01000757.1:0-15458 GCA_018326465.1 Flaveria floridana | reverse complement strand
CTCCCTCTCACTCGTCTCCAAGCTATGGCGCCACACCATCCGCTCCGCTCACTTCTTCTCCACCCGATCCCTCCTCCACTCCACCCAACACACCCTCTACCTCAACATCCGTCATAGCTCCAACTTCAACTGGTACCACCACCCAAACCCTAACCCTTCATCCCTCTCCCCCACCCCCCGATCCCTATTCAACCCATCGGACCCGCATACGCCGTTCTCGGATCCAAAATATTCGTAATTGGGGGCTCAATCAACGACATCCCCACGCCATCCGTGTGGATCCTTGATTGTAGGGTTAACACGTGGGAAACTGGGCCTAAGATGAGGGTTGGGAGAGAGTTTGCAGCTGCAGCGGCTGTTGCTGGTAAAGTTTATAGTTTTGTGGTGGTGTGGAAAGCTGTAAAATCGCGAAGATGGTTGCTAGAAGGTGGTCGTGAAGGTGGTGGTGGAGGCGGTAAAGGGAGGAGAGGAGAAGGGGGAGGGGTGGATGACTTTGTTGCTAGTGATAGACATTGTAGAAGGGTGGTGATGGTGGATGGTGGCGGTGGCAGGGTGATGGTGGCGGTGGCAGGGGGATGGTGGCGGTGGCAGGGGGATGGTGGCGGTGGTAGGGGGATGGTGGTGGTGGCAAGGGCAAGGAGAGAGAGTGTGAGTGTGTGTGAGTGTGTATATATTTAACAGGCAAGGGTATATTTGTCTTTTTACTTCTATTTAACAGAAAAAATGGATGGACGTTAGTGGCATGGACTAGATTGTGACAAATCTCAAACCATAGTGATTAAACCGGGTGTTTTTAAACTATTGGATGAAAATGGTTATAACCACCAAACCACAGGGACGAAAAGCGTAATTTACTCTAAATTTTTTAATATATATAGAGTTCTCTCCCACCCCGTATGGTGTATTTTAAGCTCCCCTACTAGTCACATGATTAGAAGTAATTATTATTTTTAAAAAGACCATGGTTTGATCTTTAAATCTTAATCTAATAGAAACTTTTAATACCGTAAAAAGTTAGTTAAATTTTGGGAGAGAAAAAACTATTTACTTTTTTTTTTGAAAATAGAACTTCAATAAAACCACCAAAACCGACAACTATCACCAAGACGGAGATAGAAGCCGAAAACCACAACAAATCCAAAATCAAATCATGTTACATCAAAAGCATACCATCTATCCCAATCCACGACCCCTTTTTTGAACCTATATTTGTGCCAGAGGAAACCCAAAGATTTAATATCCGCCACCATCTTCGTCACATTCGGCTCTTTTCTATCAAACACCTTATCGTTCCTAGCTCTCCACAAACGCCAACACGCAATGATGATAATCCCTTGAAGGGCCAACTTCTTAACACCCGTCACCCCGCTGTTATCATAAAGCTCGACCAAATCTTTGACATGAAAAACGAACGGTCTAGGAATTTTGCACCAAGTAGCAATAGCGTTCCAAACTCCCAAAGCAATAACGCAACCTGTTAAAACATGCTCTAAGTCTTCGTCCGCAGCCTCACACCAAACGCAAGAGGTATCCTCAATGTTAATGTGCCTTCTAGCTAACGCCATCTTCGTCGGAAGGCGATCCAAGAAAGCGCGCCACATAAAGATATTACTCTTGTTTGGGACCCAAGAACTCCACTTGAAAACAGCACCCGCATCACTGCTGACCTGACCACGGAGCCACTTCTTCGCAGAAGCCATGCTGAAGACAACTTCCGTTCCATGCGACCAGACCCAAGTGTCGATCCTGTCACCCGGCATGACATTAAGAACCTGAACCTCCAACCGCTGTTTATCCATAATCTCGGCTGCAGAAGGTGGAGTCCGAATCCATTCCCACCTGAAAATCCGAGCGCTACCTGTAACCTGAATACGATCAGCGATCAAAACCCGCTTCGATTTTTCAATAGAGAATAAAGCCGGGTACAAGTCTTTTAACGGTTGATTCCCCAGCCACGTATCCAACCAAAATCTAAGGTTATCTCCATTACCGAGCCTACCACGAATGACACCATTAAGGCCAACCCCCTCAACCTTGAGCTTGTTCCAAAATAAAACGTTGTTCTTCCAAACACCCGTGATGGCGTTATTAACTGGAGCGATACCCCACCACCTAGAAGACCCATGTATAGAGACCACAACTCTTCTCCAAATAGCATTCGGCTCGTTCAAAAACCTCCAAAGCCACTTAATTAACAAGGCATTATTATTAGTTTTGAGAGAAGCTATCCCCAACCCACCATCCTTAATGCTTTTTGTAACAACTTCCCAAGAGACCCGACTCATCTTCCTAACCTCCTCCGACCCACCCCATAGAAACTGACGCATCAAGCCCTCTAAAACCCCAATCACTTTCTTCGGGGCCTTGAATAAAGAGAAATAATACGTTGGTAAACTATTCTAGACCGATTTTATAAATGTTAAGCGGCCGGCTATCGAAAGAGTATTGGCTTTCCACTTTGATAACCTCCGTTTAAACGTAGTCACCACTGGTTCCCAATTAACCACCCTATTCATATTTGTCCTCACCTTGATACCCAAATACAAGAATGGTAAATTACCCGATTTACACCCCAAGGAGTCGACCATCCGCTTAACTTCATCTACCTCCACACCCACACCATACAACACCGATTTATGAATATTAATTTTAAGCCCGGAACATAAATAGAAAATGCGAAGAATGCGCCTTATGTTAGTAAAATTAAATTGAGACCATTCTCCCATAATCATGGCATCATCCGCGTAAAGTAAATGAGACAAAACCAAACCCTCGTTAGGAAGCTTGACGCCATGAAAAGCCCCAATTTCACTAGCCTGGTTCATCATCCCAGAAAACGCCTCCATAAGTAAAATGAACAAAAATGGAGAAAGAGGGTCTCCTTGACGGATCCCTTTTTGACACCCAAATTCGAACGTAGGGGAGCCATTTACTAACACTGAAGCTCTATACGAAACCAAAATACCCCGAATCCACTCACACCAAAGAGAACAAAAACCCATCTGAGACAATACCGACAATAGAAAATCCCAATTGACGTTATCATACGCCTTATTAAAGTCGATCTTGAACATGAAAATCTTTCTGTTTCACTTTTTAGCCCAAGCGATCACCTCGTTGGCCATCAAAGGCCCGTCAAGGATATATCTACCAGATAAGAAAGCCGACTGAGATTCCGACACAATTCTGCCCAAAACCGTCTTCAACCGGGTCGCCAGAATTTTCGACACAACTTTAATAATACTCCCGATAAGACTAATAGGTCTAAAATCCCCTAATTTCGATGGATCGCTAACCTTGGGAATCAATGAGATAAAAGCTGGACCAACCCCCGAGCTAAACCGGCCAACGTCATGATGGTGACCCAGGATGGCGACAAAATCATTCTCAAATAAATCCCAAAAGTGCCTAATGAAACGAAAGTTAAAACCATCAGGCCCCAGGGCTTTATCGGCACCGCAATCAAAAACCGCCCTCTTGATATCCTGGACACTAAAATCCGCCACTAGGCCATCGGCCTCCCCCTAGACAATACCGCCAAACCATAACACACTAGATTCGGCCGGGTAGACATGCTCTCCTTAAATTTATCTCGGAAAAAACCCATAACCTCACTCTTGATAATCTCCGGTTTAGTTTCCCATCTCCCACAAACCTCCAAACCCGGAATATAATTAGAGTTCTTGCGTTTATTGATGAAACTGTGAAAATACCTTGTATTGTCGTCCCCATGAGAAGCCCATTTGCATCGAGCCTTCTGTTTCAAGTCTCTATAATAATAATCATCAAGTTCAGAAAGCCTCCTCTTGATCTCACACAAAGACCACGACTCATCCTCAGTTAAATCTTTATTCTCCAAGGCTTGATCGAGCACATTAAACTCACTTTCAAGAACCCGCTTCTCTTCCATTTCTTTTGCTTTAGTATCCGCAGCCCGTGTTGAAATGTTGTTGCGCATCGACTTGAACTTGGACAAGAGGATAGTATCCGGGGAACCCGTAAACAGCTCCGCGTCAAGAGTACTTCTGACCACCGCCCCGAAGTCCTCCCGATTGAGCCATGAATTATAAAATTTGAAAGGTTTCGGGCCAAAATTCCTCAAGCTCGTCTTTAGTAACAGCGGACTATGGTCAGACTTGTTCCTCTCCAATGCAATGTAATCAACATTAGGCCATTCCAAAAAGAAATCCCAGTTGACGAAAATCCTATCAATACGGCTCATCTTGTCACTTGGAACAAAAGTAAAGTGCCTCCCTTTCAAGGAGTACTCATGTAAATCCGATTCGTCAATAAAATCATTAAATTGATTAGTCTCAACCAAATTGAAAATAGAACTCCGACGATCTTCCTCGCTCCTGACCGAATTGAAATCCCCCGCCACAACCCATTTACCATCACCATCACCAACCAAACCATTAATCTCCACCCACACTCTACGCTTAGCTATAATATTTTGCGGTAAATAAGCATTAAGAATGTGAAAATGACACCCACTACCTTTGACCAGTCCGGAAACCATCAACCAGTTAGAATTCTTGATAACCCTGTCGATAGTGAAAACTTTAGGATCCCACATAGACAATAAACCACTTGATCTACCCAAAGCCGGAACCCAGTCAAAACCAAAGTCCCCAAAACCCCAATACATGCACAAATTAACCGCATCTATAGAACCATATTGCGTCTCTTGAAGCAAAAGAAAATTGACCTCATGTTTCACCCTTAAACTACGAACCCAGTCAGCCTTACCCGGGTTCCCCAAACCACGAATGTTCAATGAAATTAAATTCATTGATCACCTCCTTGATAACCTCCATTGCGTAGCACCTCTTTGACAGACGGAACAAAATCGCCCAAGTTTTCCACCCCCAAGGCTTTACTTAACACCACAGTCTCAGTTGCTTCCAAATCGATGAGCTGCTGTAAGTTGGTCATATCATTTTCAAGCGACCCTCTACCACTCCCCTCAATATCATTCAACCCATACGACCCATTATCACCCGTACCTGTCGCACTTCTGTTCAAATCCGGAGTAACGAATACATCATCTCCCACGCCATCATTATTGCTAGACGATTTCTCAGTATCGGACAAAATGCCAATTAACTTGTCCAACCCGAACAAGTCATTATTCTCCCTTTGCCTCTTCTTAGGATGCTTATGAGACCAATTGCTTCCAGTCCTGTTCTTGAATAAAGACCGTCGCCGAAATTTCCTCCTGCTTGTAACTGTATCCGTATTAACTTCCGAAACCTCAGCCATAATACTTTCGACACCAACTCCCTGAGACCTATAACCATTAATCTCGACCCCCTCGCTAACCTCATTCATGAGGAATTCACCATCCTCACAAGGATTATTCATATCAACAGTTTGTTGTACATTATCACCCATTCCGTCATCGTCTTTGTTCACCGATACGTCGTCTTCATCGATCTCAGCTACGCCATCCGGAATCCACTCTGCAGCATCTTCATGAACCTAAACGTTAAACGTGTTGTCTCTCCAACTAATATCCACCCGATCCACGATACGTTTCCGGATTTTGCTCAACACTTCGATAAGCGCATAAGAAAAGTTATTATCATCACTCGACAAACCAGCCGATTTGATCACCCTCCCATACCTACTACCGATCAAGTCAAATACCTGATCAAGTGCTAGCTGAGCCGGAACGCCATGCACTTGAACCCATGTAATACGTTCCTCTTCGTTAAGCACTTTATCATCCCACTTTACCAACTTTTCAAACCATGCAGACCACATTGCCTCATTAACAAGAAACTCTTCCATCATATCAGATTCTTGAAATATTAAAGCGACATTGAAACCTCCAAGATACTTGATCTCCACGGTACGGTACTCCATCTTACGTAGCAACACATTCAACCTGCACAAAATGTTAAACCCAACAACCCTACCAACAAGTGCAACCCCATTCCAGTTTGAGAATCGCTCCACAATATCGTCCACCTTAATCACGTCAATCCTATTTCTGTTCAACAGCGAATCCATGAAAGAGCGTCCATCCCCAACTGTCGAGTCATTCAAACCCTTAGTGTAAGAACTAAACCCCCCTCCTTCCGGCACCTCGGTGTTAGGTTTTGCATGAGTTTGTTGATTGAGCGTAGACGTCTTCCGAACGTTATCAGTGACCGGCTGCTGCACCTTTCCACCGTCCACAAACCTAGCAATGGTAATGAATAAATTATACGATCCGATCCACACATCCGTCATCTCTTCCGCCATTCTTTTAACGTCACCACCCTCCGAGAACGACACAAAAGCAAAACGTTTACCCCACTTGTCCAGTTTTCTAGCAATATACGACCCTTCGAATCTACCAAAACCTCCCAAAACCTCCTTGAGATCTTGTGAAGAACACTTCGGAGGAAGATTAGACACAAAGAATTTGGATATTACCTTGCTCGTACCTTCACCGTGACGGTCTCTTCCTTTCCTGCGTTGTACTTCTTCCCATTCCTTCGGATCTTGCTACCGCCGCTGATCGCCCGACATTAGGTTTACTTCAACTATTTACTTGATTACATCTCCCTAGGCTAGTTCCATTATTGACCAACTGACCTATACATAAAAGAAAGAGTAAACATACCTAATATTGAGTAAATTATCATTTGCATCCTTGACGTTTGTTCATTTTAACCAGTTGCGTTCCTGCGGTTTCAAAATTACCATCCGCCCCTTGACGTTTCATTTTTATTTCCATTTGCATCCAACACACTAACGACGTTAGATTTTTCCGTTAGTTTTAGTGAAAAGACAAAAATACCCTTATTTATTAAACAAAATTCCCCTCCACACCCCTACCCCTTTTATATTCTCTCTATCTTCTCTCTTCTCCCTCTCTATCTTCTTGCTCCTCCACCACCACTTCCACCACAACTAGCTCCGTCGTTGCACTACCGCCGTCGTCGCCGCACCACCACTGTCGTCGCCGCACCACCACCACTCCTGTCTCTTCTCTTCTCTTCTCTTCTCTTCTTTTCTTTATGTTTGTGTGTGATCGGTAGACCACAACCACCAAGATTTGAAATTGTTGTTCTAGAACCTGATCTAGTGGTGGAAGGGTGAAAAAAGGTGGCAAGCCAAGGGTGTTTAAGCAAAAATCGTAGATCTGATAGTTATGGGAGGCTATGGTGGTGGAATTAGGGTTTTTGGTAGTAATGATGGGTGGCTGTGATGGGGTTTTGGTGATAGTGGTTACGGTGGTATGCGGTGGTGGTGGTGATGGGTGACTGCGATGGTGGTGGGGGGGCTGTGGTGGTGATGGTGATGGTGATGGGTGGCTACAATGGTGGTGGTGGGGGTTGTGGTGGTGATGGTGATGGGTGGCTGTGAAACTGGTGATGGGTGGTTGCGTGGTGGTTATGGGTGGCTACAGTGGTGGTGATGGGGGCTGCGGTGGTACTGATAGGGTTGAGGTGGTGGTGATACTGGCTACAGTGGTGGTGTTGGGCGGCTGCGGTGGTGGTGCTGGGCGGCTGTGGTGGTGGTGCTGATAAGGGCCGCGGTGGTGGTGATGGGTGGCTATGGTGCTACGGTGGTGGTGATGGGGCTGTAGTGGTGGTGCTGGGCGGCTGCGGTGGTGGTGGTGAGAGGGGCTGCGACGGTGGTGGTGATAAGGGTTGCGGTGGGGACTACGTTGGTGTTGATGGCTGGCTGTGAAAGTTGTGATGGGTGGTTGTTATGGTGTGAAGGTGGTAATGGACAGTTGTGATGGTTGTGGTGGTGGTGATAGGGGTGGTTATGGTGTGTTGATGGATGGACCCACAAGGGTTTTTATGTTATTATTTAATTTGAAGGGTAGTTTCGTCTTTTTAATAATAATTTTAACAGAAATATTAACAGTGTTAATCATTTGCACTCAAATGGAGATAAAAATGAAACGTATAGACTCAAATGAAGATAACATGAAATGTTAGGGGGCGGATGGCAATTTTGAAACCGCAGGGATGCAACTGGTTAAAATGAACAAACGTTAGGGATGCAAATGGTAATTTACTCTCTAATATTTCTACACACAACGCATTAAGCACCCGGTGTGGAACATTAAACAAAAAATCACCCCTAATTCGAGTCATCGATATGTTCTAACATATTTCCAACGGATCACACGAAATCTAAGAGAAAAAGCATTTAACTGTTAGATAATTTACTCTCAGATAATTTATCGTTGGAGCCCAATAAATTGTAACAAAAAATAATAGTTTTCTATCATAAAACGATTCAATAAGGGTCCTAATATAAAAACACGTCACATTATAAATCGACACACTTTATATGTCTTCTATGGCATTATACGCGGCGTACATAGTCGAAAACATTGAAAAAGATGAATGTTAAGGCGCTTCATATAGCCCAATACGACCTCATATATAACACGTATAGGGCTATATGACGCGTATAACAAATTCCGACAGTGACTACAAGGAAAAATTCAAGGGCTACCAAATAGATTATACGTCTTATATAAGGCTATAAGATTCACTTACAGAACACGTATAGCGCTATACGAGCCACCTATACAACACATATAAGTCTATAAGACCCGTATAAAAAATCGAGACGTTAATTTATAATTGGGGGTGTCTCAATAACCGGTCCCTTCAATAAATCCAGAAATAAAGTTAAATTAGCACAAAAAAAAAACACTCAGTGTCAATATGTTGGTATTAAAATATACCTTAACAGAATCTATTAAAAATTCTATCACTAAAAATTCTATCAATAATTCAATAAGCAGTGCAGAAATCTTAATAGTATTCAAGTCATCCACCTTGATTTCCGATGGATTACAGTACCTTGTTTTGTTCTTTAATGGTGTATGTGGAGGGTGAGATTAATGGGCAATGTTATGACCTCATGACCAACCAAAGTGTTGTGCAACCAATAAAAAGGGAAAGAGGATATGGATCTGGACCTTAATGGTGGGGTAGTGGTTCGTATCTTGTTAAGCATGTGCACCCCACAGAATCAACGATGGAACCCATTAGTTGATGGCAATTCAGGTATTTAACAATTTAAGAATAGAATGGCTCTAAGTCTCTAACATCATGATCACCACAATCATGCAAATAGATAGTTGGAGAGTTGAGAGCCAACCTCCTCTTCTAAGACGTGCTCCAACGCAGCATTCATAGCATAATTCATAGCATGGGTTGCATTGTGGGTGAATTAAAGTGGGTAAAGAATCCATATATATTGGGCTATAGATGGATGTAATAGTGGATCCCATTTTAATAATTCAATTGTTTTTTTTTTGTAATAATATTACTTTTCTTTTTTGTTCAGAAAACTCTAACGGTAAACAATACAATTATTTCTTTTTGTTTTTAAAAATTTAATGGTTATTAATAAATTTTATTTTTATTCTTTAAAATTCTAATGGCTAGGTTTAGTTTTGTCCTATTCATAACAGCTGGTTTTACAATTCTAACTATAAATACGTTTTTAACTTTCAGTTTTTTCACACAACTCATTTCATTCTCTTTCTAACAATCTAAACTCTCTCAGCACTTTCAAAACTCAAATTTTAATGGATCCATGAGCTCCGTTTTCTTTTACTCAACTATTGAACGATGAAACCAACGAGCCAAGCCCAAACCGTCCATCTTCAATGTCTCAGTTTGCACAATTCGGGTTTTCTCAATTTCCTCAACCCGGGTTCTTTCAGTTTCCATAACCCGGGTTCTCTCAGTTTTCAAAACCTCAGTACTCATTTGAACAATTCCAACAATATCACCAGTATCAAGCATGGGTGAAACAACAACAAATGCAACAATCATGGTATGAACAACCAGTTGATGAATCACCTTCATCATTGAAAGAAACACCAAAAAAGAAGAAAGGCAAAGCTAAAACTCAAAACAAAGATGATGAGAAGGTGACGCGTATCAGGTGGTCATTAGGTGATGAAATGTTAATGACCAAGGCTTGGGTTTAAATTACCAAATGCTCAATAGTTGCCAACAACCAAAACCAATAAGCATATTTAGGGAGAATAAAAGAGCACTACAATGCTGCAGGCCCTTAAATTTGAAGATGTGCTCATAGTCTTAGAAGTCACTGGGTGTACTAAAGTGTATGGTCATCAAGACCCTAAAAAAACAAAGACAAGTAGCATGGGGGAGTATGCAGATTCTGGATCGAATGCCAAATTTGGCAGTACTCCTGAGTTTGGGGTTCAACTTGATGATGATGTTGATGATGTTGCTGCTGTTGAAGATTCACCACCATCTCGTCCAATGGGGAGGGATAAGGCCAAAAGACTGGCCAAAATTAAAGGTAAAGGTGTGTGCTCTTCTTCCTCACTTGCTTATGAAGCGAAGAAGTTAAGCCTCATAGAAGACATTGCTGAAACTATCAGGATAAAGAAGATGACAATACAGAATTTCAGTCAAATGATGAATAATTTTTATGAATTGTAACAGAATAAAATCATTTTCCTGGACACAAGTGTCATGAATCCTCAACAACGTGCCGAACATGAAGCATTATGTAACCAGATTAGGGACACATATGGAATGCCCCGTCTCGATTAGTTATTTTTGTTTACTTTGTTGTTTTAGTTTACGTTGTTTTAGTTCATGTTGTTTTATTTTAATTATGTTGTTTTAGTTTAACTATTATGTATTCTCAATTTTAGTTTTATGTAATGACGGTTGTTTTAGTTTTTTTTTTTTGTCTTTTTCTAACGACTATTTTATAAAGGCTAGTTTTTTGTGTTTTCTTAACGGCTAGTTTTTTGTCTTTTCTAAATGCTAGTTTTTTGTCTTTTCTTAACGGCTAGTTTTTTGTCTTTTCTAAAGGCTAGTTTTTTTGAAATGCTCTAATGGCTAGTTTATAACAGCTAGTTCTTTTGTCGTTTTCTAATGGCTAGTTTATAACGGTTAGTTTTTTTTGTCTTTTCCTAACAGCTAGTTTTTTGTCTTTTATAACGGCTAGTTTTTTGTCTTTTCTTAACGGCTAGTTTATAACGGCTAGTTTTTTTATAAATGCCAAAATTCACACACCACATGATTACTACAACACTCAACAAAATCTGAACAGGTTTAGAAACTTACGTAGCCAAGAAGCTTATCAAGCACTGAGGAATGATCTAATTGAACACCTTTGGGCAAATAGGGTGCAACACAGCTAGTTAAATCTTTGTTTTCTATCTATCTTCGTACCGTCCCTTCTCGTTTATTGTGTTTGGGTTGTTATTTTTTGTTTAATTTGAATGTAGTTGTGTTTTTATTTAAATATATTGTTGATTTTTATTTATTTATTTTAATGATTACTTTATTTATGTAAATATACTCATAATAATTTAAGTATATATGTTTAAATAAATAGAAAAGAAAATGTGATGTGGAAATATAAAGGTGGATGGATGGTGTTGAGGGTAAAATTTGATTGTGGGGTGGATAAATAAAAGTTAGCGGAAAACTGATTTGTCATGCTTATTAAGCTGATTGTGAGATGGGCATACCTTTAGCGTTGTAGATAGTTTAATAACCAGCTATAAACTACAACCGTACTACGGTTTATGGGAGGGTTATTTGTGACCTTTTTTTTCATAACGCACTTAGCTTTAAGGGTTTAAAATCAAATATCCGGATTTTTGGGAGTCCAAATTTAGGATAGTGAATTTTAATATCTGAATCTGAGTCTGAATGAATATACGAAGTCTAAAAAATATGTATTAGTTAATTTTTTTTTATAAAAATCAATTATTTTTTTTGAGAAATGGATATCTGAAATTTTTTTTAAAAGTATCTGAAATTTCTAATTAGTATTTATTAATTAATAATTTTATTAAAATATTTCAAAATATACTTATATCCGAATATCCACACATTTTTAAAAACAATATCCGAATCTGAATACAAAATTTCAAATATAAAAATTTGAATATCTGAATTTTTGAATTTCCGAATTTTGATTTTTGGATTCGGATATTTTTACACATCCCCATTTAACTTCACATAAAAACCAGATAGCTCATTTTACTCTTTTTTATTTCACTTCACCTGATGTTTGATTTTTTTTTAACTTCACATCAACTATTTGATTTGATTTTTTTTATATTTTGATGTTAGTCACTGTAAGTCTGTAGCACTCTCAAGTTACCCTCTAAAGCAACAAACATCTCCTCATTCTTAATAAAAAACTTCGTACCAGCACCCAAATATCATTTTCATTTCCTTTTGAAATTGCTAAACGGATAATTGACGAGTCATTAAGTCATCCGATTATTTTCATTGCTCGAATACGAAATCTTGGGCATTAGGGTGTCACGTCCTCGAAGGAAGGTTCGTACATCAGTCCATCCCAACAGCTCCGAACCCGAGACCACCCTCAGGAGGAAATCCAACTTAGGTGAGAAAACTCTCTAGTCCAACCTAACTAGTCCACCCAATCATTTTCATTAATCGAGTACGGAAATCTTAGGACACTAGACTGACACATTCTCGAAGGAAAACTCGCATATCAGTTCGTCTCAAAAAACCCAGAACCTAAAAATACCCTCCGGATGAAACCCAACTTAAAAAAAAACCATCTGGCCCGATATATGTGTTACTATTCAGTATTCACTAGCCTTCGTCTTTGAATATCAACTGTAAAATATGAAATATAAAATTAGACAACACATAAACTATTTGTCATTTTCCTCTTACAAAGAGACAATTTCAAGTTGCTCAATTTTTCATTTTGTCTTCCACTATTTCGTGCTTTGGAAAGGAGCTAAAGTATTTATCTATGATTATCATGTTTAATACTTTTTATGACATTTTCTTATTATGATTTCCACTAAAACAAATTCATTTTATTAAATCATAAAGGGCTAAATTTAGTATCGGCTGATTTTTTATGATAATCGGGTCCTCTAGACCATGTAAGAAAACTTAAACAAGGAAGGCGACGGAGAGAGATCGAGAACGAGAGAGTGAACATCGGGTTTCAAGAGACGGACCCGCCGGTGTCTATAGGGCGGTTTACATCAACGGGGTGTGTAGAGAGGGTAACTGGTGACTGTGAGGGCGGCGAGAGTGTTAGCCCATAATTGTTATATCAACACAAAGCCACACCAGGCATAATGATTATAATCTCTACTTATATTACACCTATATTAAACCTAACACAACTCAAACACTTTTATATAGTTAAATAAGTAAACTAATTTAAATGTAATCTAATACAAACTTAACAAAATATCAATAAACTAATATTAATAATTATTTTTTGATTCAAATAAAAATTGATCTTCAGAGACAGTGTGATTAGTTTACATGTATGATTTTATAAAGGCACATACGATATTCGTGTTAAATTAACTTAGACAGATTTTTAACTTCTATTATCAATGAAACGACCAACTTATTAATTATAACGAACAACATAGACCATATATTTCATTTTATGTAAAAAAGAATGAAGGTTGCAATATAAGCAAATAACATAAAAATATCCATGTGTTTGCTCTAGAACATATAACTTTTTTATGTCAATTAATAAAAATTTGTATTACGGATTATTTTTGAATGCTAGTAGTTTTATTGTACGGGTATTCATGTGATATGTCCAACATCCCTAACATGTGATTTTTGTAAGACCGAAGAATATGAGGTAACAAGCTTTAACATGTGATTAAAAAAACCACCAAACCACCAAGTGATTATATTAGAAACCCAAATATCATACTATGCATATAAATGTGAAAAAAAAAGAAAAAGAAAAAGATACACAAAAGTGATGACACCACCGAAATTGATAATTAAAGTTATGTATAATTTTAAGTTTCTTTTTAAAAGTTGTAAAATATCATTTTTTTAAATCAGGTTATTATGCATCATATATTAAAACATTAGTTTTAAGAAACTCTAGTATTTGTTAAGTTTAGATGATTACATATGAAATTCTCTAACTGCTTAATATGAAATAGGCTCTACAATAAAATTTGTAAAAAATAGGCTTTTAAAATAGCTTTAAATTTTCTTACCGTCATAAATTCTTTATTAAATCTAATTAATAACGAATACACACACCAAGATATCCTACTTCCAAAATATACATACCAAGCTAATATTCCATTTTCATGAGAGTTATCTAGTTTATATTAATGTAAAGTTCAAACTTTTGTTGATGTTAAATACCTTTATGATAGATAACATACTAGAAATTGGGACAGATGAGACTATCTACCTCCAAAAAGATCCGTACAATAACATTTCTTCTAGACATAATTGTAGCATTTCTAATGTAAATGTTTATTTTGCAATTTGTGACATTTCTTCTAGACATAATTGTAGCATTTCTAATGTAAATGTTTATTTTGCAATTTGTGTTTTGTATGGAGGAGAGGGAAGGGCGAAAAGGAAGCCCATTTGAAATCTCAAACGAGCATAAATGATTTTATGAGGGCAGTGATAGGAGATGATGAAGAAAAATGACAATAAGTTCGTGGTTAATTGGTTTACAATGAGACAACAGTTTTCTAATATGTAGGTAATTGATTATTGTTTCACTTGATACAATATGTTTAAAGTGGATTTGGATTTTATCGTAGTAGGCCTTAAGACGGTGGGTTTTTCCTGAAATTATGGGCGAGCTGGGTCACTAGCGTTGTCTGTGTTTGCAGAGCGCGGGTGACCTTTCGTCAAGGAGTTTTCTCGAATGATTGAGTTTATATTATTTGTTGGTTGTTAAAAAAATAAATAAAAAAGGATGTATGATACATGATTGATGGGCTGAGCAACGTTCGTTAAAGATGCTATTAGTAATATAAGAAGTGATACAAAGTAATTTAGGAGTAAGATAAGTTTGCTCGTCAAAAGAATTATCTATCACTATCATATTTTGTTTTTATTTTTTCTTTTGAACAAAATTCTTTTATATAAAACAACCTATTTTACACTTCTGCATTTAAACTCGCTATCATTTTTGTGAAGTAAAAACACCATACCAATAAGTCTTAAACTCTTGCATGTAAGATTAAAGACTACCTTTACATATGATAAAAAATTTGTATTTATTATCTTTCAATATTAGACTTCTTGGTGAATTACCTATGTCAAAAGTAAATAATTGTTTTCGATTTTTATTTATTGAAGGAAATTTGTTTTTAAAATTTCAAAGCATTTTAAAATCACTTAAAACTTCTTTCTTATAAAACCACGAACGTTTTATCATTTGTTCTAGCTTTGTGATTTTTAGTACTTAAACAATGTAACTTTTATTTCATATCTCATTTTTATCCATATCATTATAATTTAATTAAAAATCATTTCTGATATATATCTAACTTTCAAAAACCTTTCACATTTTATTCCTCTTTTTATATCTAAATTTTATCAATCACCCTATTTTATTTCCCTTTTTACGACATATCTTTACATTTTTCTCCGTTTCTCCCCATGTTTCCATGCGTGCTAAAGGGTTGTTGGGGGAGTGTG